>JAOXJP010288664.1:0-18975 GCA_025762735.1 Platanus orientalis | reverse complement strand
CCACTGGGATGACCCACACATGCATTTAGAACCGGGATAACTCTAGGATACCTATGTTTTTAGTTTCTTTTAACACTTTTAGGATTACCCTAATTCTTTTCAGGGGGAAGAGGCTAGCCTGGTACATTGGGAGGGCTGGGCAATGGTCTTATTGAAATCTGAATCTCTTCTTGACTCCTTGTTCCCTTCCACTGTTCCTGCTAATCCACCAACCGAAGGTGGAAAAAAGCATAAAATGCATTCGACCTATATTTCAAGTATATCAATAAAAAAAAATTCCTTTATATATGATACTTTTTGCTGCCTCTTGATTAGCTGGAACTTAGCATTATTCCTTACTGAATGATAAGGTGATAAGAGTACATATGCACTTACATGAAGTTTCCAATACCATTATTATGTCATATTAGTTGAAACATGGCCTGGTCATGGTTTGATCAATTGGATCATTACTATTAAAATCTAGAAAATATTTGAAATAGTAGGAGAAGCTAAAAGAAGTTGAGTCATGGAATGGAAACCACTTCGGACCCTACCCCACTTTGTATGAGTTCGAATAATCAACATGGAGAAATTATCCAAAAATAATAATAATAATAATCTACATGGAGAGATCATACCAGTACCACTTGAAGCCCAACACAAAGGGTGTCCTAGAAAATACGTCAAGATTAAAAGAGGGTGTAATAGTGAATATACAATAGATAATTATGATGAGGAATCTAGACCCGAGGTGACTGAGCAGATTGATCGGGCGAACCATTTGAACCTGAGTTGATTGAGTGAGCCGCCATGGTCCAACTAGTTATCCTATTGATTTGTAGAGTAATCCACCACCGGTCCAAACCAACAGTCGTGCATACTGAGCGATCGACCAGTGGTAAAGCTTTACAACCGACCGATTGACTCATCAATAACAGTATATTTTGAATGCCCGACCGACTATTGGACAGTGAAGTATTAATAAGCAACCCTACAAAGTAGGCAACCAAGGACGAGAAGACGGTTACAAGATGCAGAATGACAACCAACTCGAGGCCGACACGTGTATTGCTCATCCACGTTCTTCTAACTAACTCAAAGATTATTCTTGACGAGTCATGTGGGACAACGAGGATAACTCCTATATTAAGAAGAAAACCCCCGAAGAAGGGGGGCGGTACAATCACTCAAAGTAAGGAAATACTAGAATTCTTTCCTCTCCAATCTCCGATATCTGACTTGAGCGTTGGAGGGGTGTAGGCAAGCGCCACACTGATGCCATTCATTGTTCTTGTGTAGGTGAGATCTACCCCTGAGATTCTAGATCAAGGGCAACTAAAAGACCATCTGAGTGAGCCGAGTTTAGCCACATCAGTTGGCACCGTCTGTGGAAAGATAAAGTGATTTCCAACAAAAACAAATGTCATATAGTGGAAACTCAATCTAGAACAATGGAAGCTTGCCAGAACACATCATCCACAAATGATCAAGGTCGAAGGGAAGTTGAGGCGACCAAAATTTCTAGTTTAGAATAGCAGATATAGGATCTCAACCGCAATATAGAACGGATGACACAACAGAACAAGGAGCTAAATCATAGGCTCACGAAGCACATAGAACACTAGCCTTTCGGTGATGAAGAGACTCAAAAGACCACGCGCCCTGGACCAGACATCGAACAAGGGCATAAAATAGAGAGGCAAGGGGTAGCCTTGGTCCAAGAGCTTCCGCGTCTCACCAAACTAGTGACATGGGTAAAGGGGCTGCTAGCGAGCAGGAGAAGAGCATTCAGAAGATGTAGGATCAATTGAAAGCCGTGATGGAAACCCTCCTAGGTAAAGCTCCTTCCACAGTAGAAGCCTTAGTACAAAGAACTGACCACCCCTTCTCCACGATGGTCATGTGGCATCCTTTCCCCAAAAGGTTCACGATCCCTTAGATGGAGCCCTTCGACGGAAGTCGAGACCTGTTCGACCACCTCGAAACATACAAGACTTTGATACTCTTGTATGACTATTCGGATGGGGTCATGTGCAGGTCCTTTCCGGCCACCTTGAAGGGCTCAACGTGAAAATAGTTCAACAACCTTCAACCCAACAACATCAACTCTTTCTATGAACTAAGCCAATTATTTTACAGTCACTTCATAGGGGGAAGACACTATCTTAGGTCAGCTACCTACTTACTCAATGTCAAACAAGCGAAGGGAGAATTACTGAGAGACTATGTTTCACGCTTCAACCAGGAGGTGATGCAGGTAGACAACACCAATGAAAATGTGGTGCTCACCACATTCATAGGTGGGCTACTACCCACAAAATTTTTGTTCTCTCTTTTCAAATCTCTGCCGAGCAACATGACCGAGTTAATGGTTCAGGCCCAAAAGTATATGAACACCGAGGATGCAATGGCGGCAATGAGAGACCAAGGAAACGAACTTCGAGAGTTGTTGAAGAGAAAAAGGGATGAATGACCGAGAGCTGTGAAAGGGGAAGCAAGAACGAGAGAAACTGTAAACCGAGTGACGAGACCAAGGGAGGCACGTGTACCCTCTTGGCCAGCCCAGGTTTACACTCCACTTAATTCACCTCTTGAATAGGTCTTCATGCATGTTTGAGACAACCCATCCTTAAAATGGCTTGAGAAACTCAAGACTCCTCTGGAAAAAAGATCTCAAAGGAAGTATTGTCTACTCCATCGCGACCACAGCCATAACACAGAGGATTGCATTAACCTGAAGGATTAGATATAAGCACTAATCCGATAGGGTTTTCCTCAAACCCCGTCAGGTGCAGAAGAAGAACCGAGGGGTCAAAAGAATCTTGAATCCGAGTTGCTACGAGAGATAAAAGTCATTGTCGGAGAGTCTTCGGGAGTTGGTGAGTCAAAATCAGCTCAAAAGGTGCACACACGGATGATGAGAGCTTTCTATGGGGAGGTATATTCAACTGACAGACCCTAGAAATGCCTTTGAACTTGTCAATAGGATATCATGTTCACAGAAGAAGATTCTCGAGAAGTGCAACACCCTCATGATAATGTCCTAATGGTCACGTTGGTCATAGTGAACCACCGAACCAGAAGGATACTCATAGACAATGGCAGTTTGGCCAACATCCTATATTTGTTCGCCTTCGAGTAGATGGGAATTGGAAGAGACCAGCTCCGACTAATAGCGGTGCCTCTGGTAGGATTCACTAGAGACAAATTATACCCTACTGGAGTCATCACACTCGTAGTAACGGCCGAGATAAGTCCCCAACAAGTGACAAAGGCAGTTGACTTCTTGGTTGTCGATTGTCTCTCAGCATACAACGCCATCATTGGTAGACCGACGCTTAACAAGATGAAGGCTATTACTTCAACTTGCAACTTGTTAATGCGCTTCCCGATCGAGGAAGGAGTCAGAGAGGTTAGAGGAGATCAGACAGCTACCTGAGAATGTTATGTGGCACCCTTAAAGGGGAAAGAATAAAAAAAATCTTTGGTCATCGATGATATAGAGGACAAAGATGATGTCTAATTGAAATAGACCGGGCCCATGGAGGATCTGAAAGAGCTCAACATTGACCCTAACAAGCCTAAACGGGTCATACATGTCGGGAGGGCACTCTCCGAAGAATTTAAGCTTCGTTTGAAAAGACTCCTGATGGCCTATATGGACACCTTTGCCTAGACACATGTAGACATGCCAGGAATCGGCCTAAGGGTGATGACACATAGGCTGAGTATCGACCCTTCAGCAAAACCAGTCAAACAAAAGAAGAGGACATTTACCTCTGATAGGAACTAAGCTATTACTGAAGACGTTGGCAACTTTTTAAAAGCAAGGTTCATACAGGAGGTCACCTATCCCAACTAGATCACCAATGTGGTGTTGGTCAAAAAGAGCAACGAAAAGTGGAGAATGTGCGTAGACTTTACTGACCTCAACAAAGCTTGCCCTAAGGACAGTTTCCCGCTCCTAAGGATAGATGCATTAGTTGACTTCATCTTCGGGTACACACTGCTCAGTTTCATAGATGCGTTCTCCTGTTATAACTAAATATGCATGGAAAAAGGATATCAAGAAAAGACGTCATTCGTCACTGACTGAGGCACATATTGTTATGAGGTCATGTCGTTTAGGCTAAAAAATGCCAGAGCCACCTATCAAAGATCGGTGAATAAAGTGTTCGAGACCTAGATTGGGAAGAATGTTGAAGTTTATGTTGATGATATGTTGGTGAAAAGCATGGAAGTCGAGAAGCACATAGATGATCTAGAAGAAACTCTCTGCACTCTAAGAAAGTTCCGAATGAAACTTAACCCTGCAAAGTGAGCATTCGGGGTGTCAGCAGGTAAGTTCTTGGGATTCATGGTCTCTCACAAGGGAATCAAGGCCAATCTAGAGAAGGTCGAGGCCATCTTGAGCATGAAGGCACTGTGGACCACAAAAGAAGTGCATCGGTTAGCAGGGAGAGTTGTGGCTCTTAGTCGGTTCATTTCAAGGTCAACAGACAGATGTTTTCATTTCTTTCACCTTCTGAAGAAAGGATTCGAGTAGACAGAAGAGGCCAATCGATCGTTTCAAGATCTCAAGGAACACTTGACATGCTTACCGACCTTCGATCGTACCACTCAAGGAGAAGACCTGTATTTGTATCTAGCAATGTCTGAGGTGGCTGTAAGCTCAGTCCTAGTCAGAGATGATCCCAATCAGGTCCCGATATACTACATCAGTCGAGCCCTCAATAGAGCAGAGTTGAGATATCCACTTCTAGAGAAACTGACATTTGCACTTATAACGACGACAAGGAGGCTCAGACCCTATTTCCAAGCCTATCCAATAATGGTGTTGACAAACCAACCTCTGAGGGCAGTGTTGCAGAAACCAGAAGACCATCTAAGTGAGCCAAGTTTCAGCCATATCAGTTAGCACCAATTGATGTGGTCAAAACTCGGCTTGCTTAGATGGTCTTCTGGTTACCCTTGATCTGGAATCTCAGGGGTAGATCTCACATGCATAAGAACAATGAATGGCATTGGTGTGGCACCGGCCTACACCCCTCTGATGCTCAAGTCAGATATCGAAGATTGGAGAGCAGCTCGTTGTCCCACGTGACTCGTTAGAAATATTCTCCGAGTTAGTTAGAAGAACGTGGATGAGCAATACACGTGTCGGCCTTGAGTTGGTTGTCATTCTGCATCTTTTAATCGTCTTCTCGTCCTTGGTTGCCTACTTTTTAGGGTTGCTTATTAATACTTTCATGTCCAATAGTCGGTTGGGCATTCAAAATATTCTGTTATTGATGGGTCGGTCGATCAGTTGTAAAGCTTTACCACTGCTCGATCGCTCGGTATGCACTACCATCGGTTTGGACCGGTGGTGGATTACTCGACGAATCGGTAAAATAACTAGTTGAACCATGGTGGCTCACTCAGTCAACTTGGGTTCAAATGGTTCGCTTGATCGGTCGGCTCAGTCAGTTTAGGTCTAGATTCCTTATCATCATCTGCCCCCCATTCCCTTGTCTATTGCCTCGAGTGGACATAGGGAATCTGAAGAGCCATTTGAGTCGATCGTTACGCCGACTTTTTCACTTCGCCTTTTTCAAGCCCTGCGCTATTACTGATGATAAGACTCTTAAAGTCGGTTGTCGTATTTCCTCAAACTACGATTTTATCTAACGGTGGGGGAATGATTAAATTATCCGATGGTTGGGAGTCACTTGAGGATCCTATAAAAGGATGTCATTCCCCCATTTTAGCGTCTTCCATTTTCCTGCGATTATTTCTTGGAGCTGTCTGAGTTATTTGCTCTGTTCATGCTAACATCGTTCTTAGGAGGTCATTAGCCGGGACACTTGTTAAGAGGTACTTTTCATCTTTCTATTTCCCTCCCCGTGGTTTTTCCTTTTCTTTTTGTTTCACCTTGGTATCGTCGTCCCCCCATCAGGCTATATCCCTGCATCATCTCCTTCCTTCCCCTTCGTGGTTGTTGTTTACATTCGCCTGTATTCGTCTGTCTATAGAGTCTGACCCTGGATCCCACTGGAGCACCCTTTGGGTTTCATTTAACTCATTTTTGTTACTACCTTCGCACTCAAGAACATTTTTTTGACTTGAATGTCTTAGGTTCTAACTCTTCCTTTTTGAGATGTGTTTTGAATCTTGGAAGTGATAGGTCCCTTGGTCAGCGTTATATATTCCCTTGGTTGGATGGATAACTCTTCCGAATCGACCAACTTTATTATAGCTCTTGACGAGAATCTTGCTAGAGTCGATTCACCTGACTCAGCTTAACCTTCGGTGTCTAGTAGGTCGGGTCGCTTTGTCAGAATGCCATACACTGTCAAACATGTTCTTTCTACTTTGTCGAGGTCCCGACTAGAGGATTTACATCGTATCTACCAAATCCCAGAGTTAGTCAATCTGAGGATTCCCACTTTTGACGAGTGGGCCTCTTCTTGCCTCCCAAACAAGGTTTCAATCTTCGAATAGACTTTAGAAGCCGGTCTGTGGTTTCTCATTCCATTGTTAGTTCGTCAACTCTTGACCTACCTCCGTCTAGCTTCGGGTCAAGTTATGCCCAATGGGTAGAGGATTATGATCGTCTGCATGGTTTTGTGGCCAACCTATAGTGGTAGTCGGGATCACCTCACCATACTGGAGTTTCTTTATTGCTACAAGGTAGTGGAGATGCACTCAGGGTGGTGGTATTTTACAGGTCGGGTGCCCGAGCGAACATTAATCACGGGTTTTCCAACGTCAAATAGAGGTTGGAAAAAGAAATTATTTTTTGTGTTTAGGTACAGGTTGGAGTCTTTCCCATGGGAGTCGCTTGTCGACCAAGTCCATACAGTCCCTAAGATATGGGGGGAGCCGCATAGAGAAGGTAACTGTATGAGGAACTAAGCCCGATCGATCCTTCTCAGTAGAGCGATTATGGGAGAACTTTGGGTTCCTGTGCAAGCTCCTAGAGGCAGCTTTAGAGGCGACTCTAGCCAGGAAAGATTTGGACGGCACGACAGACATATCTGTAAAAAGGAGCAAGTCATCAAACGGATGAAAACAAATGAGAAGGAAGCGAAATAATGGCTGAGATAGGGGAATAACAACTTGAATGACCAACCGAAAAAGGAGACGACCTAGATGCCTGACTGACCGACGTAACTAACGGCAATACTAATGGCACAGATGAAGGAATCTCTAGGCCAAACAAATATGTAGAAATGGATTCGGGATTTACTAACAAGAAGTAATCCCGAACCGGATGTGCAAAGGCACGGTCTAACTTCGCGAGTTGGGCCTTAACCAGTGGATGCTTGGCTAGCACTACAAAAATAACGGAGGTTAGACTGACCAAACAGAAAAGGATTATGGAAAACTATGGCGATCGAGAGTTACTTTCTCTACGAGGATCCCCCTATATCTTGGGGATTGTATGAATTCGGTCAACTAGCGACGCCCATGGGAAAGACTCCAACTCGTCCCCAGACGCAAAGAAGAATTCTTTTTCCAACCTCTATTCGACTAAAACCAGTGATTAGTGTTCACTCGGGCACCCGAGCTGTAAAATACCACCACCCTGAGTGCATCTCCACTGCCTTATAGTAGTAAAGAAACTCTGGTATAATGAGGTGATCCCGACCGCCACTACACGCTGGTCACAAAATCATTCAGGCAATCAAAATCCTCCACCCGTTGGGCATAACTTGACCCGGAATTAGACGGAGGTGGGTTAAGAGTTGACGAATGAACAATGGAATGGGAAACTGCAGACCGACTTCTAGAATCTGTTCGAAGATTAAAACCTCCTTTGGGAGGCAAGAAGAGGTCCACTCATCAAAAGCGGGAACCCTCAGGTTGATCGACTCTAGGATTTGGTAGATACGACACAAATCCTCTAGCCAGGACCTCGATAAAATAGAAAAAACATGCTTGGCAACGTATGACATGCCGGCAAAGTGACCCCACCTAGTTAGGTGAATCGGCTCTGACAAGATTCTCGTCAAGCGCCATAACAAAGTCAGTCGATTCGGAAGAGTTATCCATCCGACCGAGGGCGTATATAATGCTGATCGAGGGACCTAACACTTCCAAAACCTTATTTAAAACATAACTCAAAAAGGAAGAGTTGAATCCTAAGACTTTCAATTTGGGAAAATGTTGTTGAGTGCGAAGGTAGTATCTTAAACGAGTTAAATGAAACCTGAAGGGTGCTTCGGTGAGATCCAGGGTCAGACTTTATAGACGGACAAATGTAAACAGCAACCATGAAGGGGAAGGAAGGAGATGATGCAGGAATATGGCCTGATGGGGGGACGACAACACCAAGGTTAAACGAAAAGAAAAGGGAAAACCACAGGAAGAGAAATGGCAAGATGAAAAGTACCTCTTAATAAGTGTCCCGGTTGATGACCTCCTGAGAACGATGCTAGCATGAACAGAGCAAATAACTCAAACAACTCTGGGAAATAATTGCAGGAAAATGGAAGACGCTAAAGTAGGGGAATGACGTCCTTTTATAGGATCCTCAAGTGACCCCGAACCATCAAATAATCCAATCATTCCCCCACCGTTAGATAAAATCGTAGTTCAAGGAAATACGGCAACAAACTTCAAGCGTCTTATCGTCATTAGTAGTGCGGGGCTCAAAAAAGGTGAAGTGAAAAAGCCGGCGTAACGATCGACTCAGATGGCACTTTAGATTCCCTATGTTCACTCGAGGCAATGGACAAGGGAATGGGGGGCAGATGATGATGAGGAATCTAGACCCGAGCTGACTGAGCTGACCAACAGGGCGAACCATCTGAACCTGAGTTGACTGAGTAAGCCACCATGGTCCAACAAGTTATCTTACCAATTCGTCAAGTAATCCACCACCGATCTAAACCGACGGTCATGCATACCAAGTGATCGACCAGTGGTAAAGCTTTACAATCGACTGATTGACCCATCAATAACAGAATATTTCGAATACCCGACCGACTATTGGACATGAAATTATTAATAAATGAACCTACAAAGTAGGAAACCAAGGATGAGAAGACGGTTACAAGATGTAGAATGACAACCAATTTGAGGCCGACACGTGTATTGCTCATCTACGTTCTTTTAACTAACTCGGAGAATATTCCTGACGAGTCACATAGGACAACGAGGAGAACTCCTATTTTAAGGAAAAAACCCCTAGAGAAGGGGGGAGGTACAATCACTTAAAATAGGAAAATACCAGAATTCTCTGCTCTCCAATCTCCGATATCTAACTTGAGCATCGGAAGGGTATAGGCCGGCGCCACACCGACGCCATTCATTGTTCTTGTGCAGGTGAGATCTACCCCTGAGATTGTAGATTAAAGGCAACCAGAAGACCATCTAAGCGAGCCGAGTTTCAGCCACATCAGATAAGTACCTTAAAATAAATATACCAAAATATCCTTTGTTAAGCATCATGTTGTGTGTTGGATTTGTAACAAATTATCCATTGCTAATTCGTGTTGTCAACATAATATAACTACCTAAATAAGTGCCAAACTTTTAAATGAACAAACATTGAATTGTAATATATGTTAATCATTAATTATTTACTTTTTTAAAACTTAAGTATGTACTCATTTATATTACATTGCTTTTGTTATTTCTCCCATTCTTTATAATTTTTATGATTATTCTAATAGTTTGGGTTTTTTTCTTCATTTTTTAAATGTTAACAAGCCACGGTCAAACAATATGAAGCAAGGGTTGAAACCTGTTTAGCAATAACCAATCACCTCACCGTTTTGCTGCTCGGTCTAGTTCTCGAAACTATGATCACGCCCATCTGATAAAAGTAAGCACCTTATAATTTGGGCAAAGGATCCTTTGCAATTAAAAAGGTGGTGGTTTAAGTGACAGCCATACTCTTTACCTAAAAAAAAAAAAAGGCAGCCATACTCATTGCACACCACATGATTAAAAAACTGTCCTCTATAAAACTTTGGTTCATTTTTGGTCGCATGACTTGCACTGAGTATGACCACCACTTGACCACATAATTTTTTAACAGCAGATGATCCTTTTCCTCTCATTTGGGGGATCCCTTACAATCAGTATATAAAATAACGGAAAGGATCATCTGCTGGTGAATCAGCAGGAACTTCCTGCGAGTTTAACCACACCGTGACACATACTTGTAACAAAAAGGATGAAAAAAACAGAAGCGTGATTTACCAAAAACAAATCGGATAAGTGTCGCTGGGTTGTTAAATCAGCAGAAAATTCCTGCTGATTCACCAGCAGACGATCCGCTCCCATAAAACAAAATAAAAGTCTGAGTTGGTACGCGTAATGGCCGGTCCAATAACCATGGTAAGATTGCTACTTCTTTCATTTTCGTTAGTCTATATTTAAGCAACTATTAGGAAGAAAGGAAGGCCCTTCTCTCTCTCTCTCTCTCTCTCTCTCTCTCTCTCTCTCTCTCTCTCTTTCTTCATTCATTCTTTTCTTACCCTCTCATAGTTGAAGGCTTTGAGATATGTTAAATTGCCCCATTCCCGCATCGGTAGTTTGATTAGTTTGACATTGAAGTGCAAACGCCACTATTCAAACGTCCTATACTACATTAACTCAACTGAATCTATCATCTCATCCAGAATTAATACTCTTTTGGTGTTTATTTCTTGCGGTTTCCTTTTTTCCTTTTTGTATTGAGCGTTTTCCTGATTTTTTTCTCTTGGGATCTTGGGGTATGAGTTCATAGTAATCTGAAGTTGGCTTCTGTGGTTTGGTTTCAGCAAGAGAGATTGAATTTGGACTCAAAATCTGGTTAACTATACATTGCTTACTTATTTATCTTTTGATACTGGATTGCTTAGAAATTTGACATGTTTCTAATTTTTTTGTTTAGGCTCCAAAAAACCTTGTTAGATTGGCTCAGGGTCAATCCGCCCAGTTCAAAGAAAACTGTCGGTTCTTTAAAACAATAGTTTGTTGGGAAAGTGTCTCTGAGTTCAACTTAGTTCCAACCTGGGTGTGAGATCCGGATAAAAATTCAAATGATCCATTTATAGGAAATTTTGACCCGTATTTTGATTCATTTCCAGGTCTGTCCTGCCCAGAGAATAGGGTTTTCGTGAGTGATATGGGATTTCTTGGGAACTTTGTTACTGCACTTCATTGTACCTTTTGTTTCTTTGTTCATAGTAAAATTTTTGTGGACGTAGGCTTCAAGCCAAAACATGTAAATAGTCTATATGCTTTTACGTGATTGCTGTTTTCCGCTAGTCTCTTTCTTCTATTTTGTTGCATATGAGCTCTAAATCTAGGGTATCCGCACAACGTATAGAGTTCATAACGAGCTGTACCAGTTCGTTAGTGAAAGGAAATGAAAAAACTGGTTGACGTAATCTAGGCATCCTTTTGGTTCTTTAACATTGAGCTTACAATGTAGTTTGTCTCTAGAACATTGAGCCTACACACTCTTTCTGATTTTCTTAACCATGACATGGTTAAGATAACACCATACTAGATGCCTTTGTCCCATTGACACCTTTAACCCATAACTTGGTTATCATTCTTGTCACTTCTAATGGGAAACCACACTTTTCCTATTCTTTTGTGTAATTCAATGGAGCAAAACCAAATATAAATAAAATGCAAGATATAATCACAAGAAATAGCAAAGTAAATGACAAGAGAAAACACAACAATACGGCAAAATTTTTAACGTGAAAAACCCTAAAGGAAAAAACCACAAGACACTGATCAAGCAAAATATTTCACTAAATAAAATACAAAATGGGTATAAGATTGGATCTCACCAATATAAGAGAGTACACCAAAAAGTTTCAAAGAAAATGACCTAGATTTGTGGATGTTCACAATCTCTTGAAAAAACACTAATCTTCCCACCTTCTTATTTAATCTTCTTCTATTATTCCAAAGAAGAAATCTCCCACCTCAAAATACCTAAACAGAAAGAGAAACCTTACTTTTTCACTTTCAATCACTAAAAAATGATAAATAAAAATCAGCTCTAAGAACTTCACCAAAAAACCCCTATTTCTTCTTTTTCTTCCTAGCTCCCAAATGCATAACCCTCTTTTTTTTCTTTTTTTTTTTCTCCCTCTCTTATAGTTTTCACTCTACAATTCTACCTCATTTTTTATTCTTTTTTTTTTCCTTGGCAAGTATCAAAAAAACTTATGCCATTGGGTTGTGGGTCCCACCTCCCATGACAAGGGACACCTAACAGTCTCTCCCTTTGACTCATGAGGAGGGCTTCATCCTACCCATGCCTACAATGCTACAATACATCTCAAGCTTCACCTTAGATAAGGTCTTTATCATTATATCAAAGCCATTCTTATTAGTGTGTATTTTCTCCAATGGTAACAACTTATTTTCTAAGACATCATGTATCTAATGATATCTCACATCTATATGTTTGGACTTGAAATAAAAATTTGGGTTCTTAATTACTATGATGGATGTCACTTTGACTATCATAGTGAACAACATGTTTATTTTGCTTCAAACCCAGTTCTTGAAAGAATTTATTCATCCACATCATTTCATTATAAGCTTCTGTAATGACAATATACTCGACCTCTATAGTGGACAAGGACACACACTTTTGTAGCTTTGACTGTCATGACATTACTCTCCCTGTATAAGTAAATAAATACCCTGATGTAGTCTTTCTAGAGTTAATGTTTTCATTCTTATTTGCATCTGTATAACCTTCTAAAATAGGTTTACCACCACTAAAACATAAATATAACTTTGATGATCCTTTGAGGTACCTAAAAATTCACTTGATTGTTATCCAATGCTCTTTGCTAAGATTGGTAAAAAATCTGCTTACTACACCAACTGTATGTGCTAAATTTGGTATTGTACAAACAACATCATACATTAAGCTTCTCACAACTGATGCATAAGGAACCTTCTTCATTTTTTGTTTTTATTTTTTACTTGAAGGACTTTGCTTGGAATATAGCTTGAAGTGAACATCAAGTGGAGAGCTGTTTGGCTATGCTTGCTTTATCCATGTTGAATCTTTGAAGCACCTTTTTAATGTACTTTTTTGTGATAGCCATAGCTTCCTTGCTTTCCAATCACGAGAAATCTTCATGCCCCAAATCTATTTTGCTGGACATAATTCTTTCATTGTAAAAGAGTTGCTCAATTCCTTCTTTAACTTATAACTATTACTAGTGTCCGGTCCAACAATCAATATGCTATCAACATAAAGCAATAAGACAATACCATTATAAAAGTATTTAATAAACACACAACAATCTAAAGTTGTTCTCTTATAGCCATGATTCATCATAAATTAATCAACTTCTTGTACCAGAGTCTTAGGGCTTGCTTTAACCCATATAAACTTTTCTTTAGCTTGCAAACCAAGTGTTCATTTCCTTTGACTTCAAATCCTTCCGGTTGTTTGATATAGATCTTTTTCTCCAAATCACCATGGAGAAAACAATTTTGATGTCAAGTTGCTCAATCTTAAGATCCATGCTTGTAGCCAAACCCAATATGATACATATAGATGACATTTTTACAATGAGAGAGAACATCTCATCAAAATTGATACCTTTTTTTTTTAAATCCAAATCCCTTTACAACCAATCTTGCTTTGTACCTTAGCTGTGAGCTAGTCTCTTCACTCTTTAACCTAAAAATCTATTTGTTCTCAAGTGCCTTTTTTTCCTTTTGGTAGTCTCACTAAATCACAAGTGAATTTTTTATGTTAACAATCAATCTTCTTTTACATTGCTTTTAGTCACTCGCCCTTGCTTTCATTTGTTGAAGCTTCATCATAACTTTCTAGCTTCCCCATCTGAAAGCAAAATATACTAATGAGGTGAATATTTCTTTGATGGTTAGCGTTTGTTAGTAGACCTTCTCATGTGATGTTCAACTAGTGGCTCTTGAGAGGACTTTTCCCCTTGCACTACATCACCTGTAGAGACAATGTCTTCATGAACTGTATCATCATACTCATTTTATACTTCTCCCCATCATCATGTGCTACTAGAAGAGGGATTGAATCCATATCAACAAAGTTATCAACAATAAGTTATATATAGCTTTTCAACCTTCTTACAATTTTCAATAGTTTGATCTTTTAGAAAGACCACATCTCTACTTCTAATTAGTTTCTTTTTTATTAGATCCCATAATCTGTATGCAAACTCTTCATTTTCATAGCCTAATAAGATGTATTGCTTTGATTTATTATCAAGCTTGGACCGCTCATCCTTTGGTATATATACAAACACCCTATAACCGAACACGTTCAAGAATCCATAAGAGACATCTTTCTTCGTTCATGCTCTTTCTGCAACATCTTCATTTGGAGCAAATGGAGATAAATTAACCAAGTAGGCTGCAGTGTTCATTATCTCACCACAAAGGGTTTTGGCAACTTGGAATGTGAGGGCATATATACACTAGACTTTTTGTATAATGATGCGGTTCATTCTTTCTATAACACCATTATGTTGTGGGGTCTTGGGAATAGTCTTCTCATGAAGGATGTCATGCTTTCTAAAGTATTTTTCAAATAGATCTCAATATTTACCACCATCATCTGTGCAAATACTCTTCAAAAGATTTCTTGTTTACGTTTCCACTTGAGCATGAAATTACTTGAAAATCTCCAAAACTTGATCTTTGGTCTTTAATGCATATGCCCATATTTTTCTATTAACATCATCTATGAAAGTGATAAAGTAATACTAAGTGTCTTGACTTTTATAAGGCCACAAACATCATAATACACTAATTCCAAAATATCTGATTTTCTCTAGTAAATTTTTATGAAATGATACTTTATGTCGCTTACCAATCAAATAATCAACACAACAATTTAAACGAGTACCTTTAATACTGAAAATGAGATCCTTCTTTGTAAGAATTTGTAGCCCCTTTTCACTCATGTGACCTAGCCGCCTGTGCAAAAAATATGTAGATTATTTCTCTATTGTGTTTAACCCATCCTTATACATGTGTGCTTGAGTCTGGTATAAGGAGAACCATTTTTGTCCTCTTGGCACCATAAGAGACCCTTTGATTAGTTTCCATTTACTACCACCAAAGTTGTTTTAACCTTCTTCATCTAACTTTTTGACAAAAAATTGATTAAGTCGAAAATCAAATACATATTTCACATCCTTGAGCACCAACTTGCAATTGACATTGGTCTTAATATGCACATCACATTTTTTAACAATTTTTGAGATACCACTATTTCCCATCCTTACAACACCAAAGTCACCTGATTAATATAAAATAAAGATATCCCTTCGTGGGATAAAATAAAAGGAATCATCAGTGTCAAATCACCAAATCTACATCACTTGTGAGACCAAGACATGTGCCTTCACAAGCTTAAAGGATAATAACATCACCACTAGAAGCAATTGCAGTGGTTTTTTTTGTTTTTTGCTTTTCTCTATTCTTCTTTCTTTTATTTCTTAAGGTTCCAACACTCATTTTTAATGTTTCTCGCCTTGCCATAATGATAACAAGTAATTTTGTTTATTAACTTAGACATTCCCTTTGATTTATCAAGGTATTGTGGTTTTTTACTTTTGCTTATTTCCTATCTTTCTATAACAAGAATTTTTTAATGTGAAGAAACAATATATTTTCTTCTTGTTTTCCTATTCAACAGGCTATTAGTAATGACTCATAATCATAACTCCATCTAGAGCACAATTACAAAGTGATACTACTAACATCTCTCAATTATCCGACAATGAAATAAGCAATAATAAATCTTTTAGCTCATCCTCCAATACCATATTTATGGATGTCAATTGGTTTACAATGCTTTGCATTTCATTTAAGTGTTTTGCAATAGAATCTTTTTCTTTGAACTTCAAGTTCACTAGCTTTCTAATAAAGTAAGCTTTGTTGCCGGCATTATTTTTCTTTCATATAAATCTTCTACCTTCTTTCAAAAAGAATGTGCCAAAACTTCATTTGCACATGATGGAAAACTCTATCATCCAACCATTGTCGAATCGTATCAATAATATTTTAGTTTGTCTTTTTTCAATCATCATCTCATGTTTCGGTCGGCTTGGCTTTATCACCTTCAATATGAGCATCTAAATTTTTATAATATAGAAAATCATTTTTTTTTTCTTTCTAAATAGTTTAATTGTTTCCATTTAGACTAATCATCCGGCTTCTTGTACTTGCTTCTGTTTTGATTCACACATAACGAAACACCATTTTCAAACCCGGGCTCTAATACCAACTCATGGGAAACCACATTTTCCCTATTCACTTATGCAAATCAATGGAGCAAAACCAAATGAAAATAAAATGTAAGATATAATCACAAAAAATAACAACATAAGTAACAAAAGAAAACACACTACAATACACCAACATTTTTAATGTGGAAAACCTTAAAGGAAAAACCAGAAAACTAGTCAAAATATTCCACTAAATGAAATATGAAATGGGTACAAGGTTGGATCTCACCAATACAAGAGAGTACACTAAGAAGCTTTGAAAAGAATGACCCACATTTTTGGATGCTCACAATTCCTTGAGAAACACCAATCTTCACACTTTTTTCTTTAATCATCTTTTATTCTTCCCAAGAAGAAATCTCCAACCTCAAAATACCAAACAAAGAGAAAAACATTGCTTTTGCACCTTCAATCACCCAAAAATGGTGAAGAGAAATCAACTCTAAGACCCTCACCAAGAAACCCCTCTTTTTTCTTATTCTTCTTCCTTGCTCCCAAATGCAAAACCCTATTTTTTCCTTTCTCCCTCTCCTATAGTTTTCACTCTAGATTTTTATCTCTTTTTTTGTTTTTGTTTTGCCTTAGCAAGTGTCAAAAGACACTTATGCCATTGGGTTGTGGGTCCCACCTCCTATGAGGAGGGACACCTAACAACTTCACGACTGAGAAGCATGTAAAGTCTATGCCATTTTGGAAATGATTTTTAGCAAAATTTGATCCTTTTTTGTACAACCATGCTTATCTTGATTGTAACTAAAAATCAGTTCAACAAAAGGTTCTCACAATATTGTTGTTGTTGTGCATAAGCCTAGATTTTAGATTGCATGCCAACAAAAATAGAAGAAGAAATTAATGCAAACAACAATCACACAAAGAAGAAGACGATTTAACATGGTTGCACTTGAAGCCTACATCCATGGGTAAAAATAGAGAGTGATTTCACTATGAGAGAATAGAGATTACAAAGAACTTTGCAGTTTCTTTCTCTTCCAAAAACCCTATTTCAAGTTTAAGAGAAGAAGCCCACCCAACTCACCTTGGAAACCCTATGTTGTAAAGTAATTTTTTTTTTTAAAACCACACTTTCCAAAATTGGCTGATTTGGTGTTTCCATGTGAATTAAAGACACAATCTTAACAGATCTCCACCTTGGCTTTAATTCTACCAAGGTTACATAATACACAAAACTCTACTCTCATCCTCTCCACACAACCCCGATGGGTAACTCTAGATATTGTGAACACCTGTATCTTTGATAAAATACAAAATCTGTGACATGTACACCACACTCCACCTTGACTCACATTCCAAAATCACCTTGGAGAAAACCTGCACTTGTTCTTCTTAGTGAACTTTATGCCATATATACCTGGAATACACCTCCACCTAGAACCTAAGTCATATCTTGCTTGCTATCACCACAAACAACCATTGGCCTTAAAGAACCACCACTACATATACCATAAAATCAATTCAGTTCTGACACCATCCAATTCAATCATAACACGACCAATGCACATGTGTAGCTTCCCTGACTTAACTCACTTAGTCAACTCTAGAGAGGGACTTCTATCCGTCATCTCTAACTGTAGGAACTATCTCACCATCATCTATCACTTGGAAACCCATAACACATGTTTCTAATCCTAACTATGAAAGAGATCATGCATAAACGCTTGTTATTCCGTGCACCACATTTCCAACTACCCATCGAGGTTAAAGGAACAACATCAATCACTATATTTCTCATCAGACGATACAAACTATCACCACACTTTTCTCCCTTCATCAGGACCAAATAGCCACATGTGATTTTCATGGCTCCACTTACAGCTGAATACCTACAACCCTTAGAGTCCAACTGGTCTTGGGATATCAGATTTCTCTGCATCTTTGGGACATATGCCATGTAAATCGAATTTGAATTAAGTCAATATCCGACAATAGTAAATGATGGCAGTAGGAAATATGATGCGTATCAACTCACAGATAGTTTGGTATGTAGTAGATGCAGTTCAACAGAATAAGTATCAATCCAAAATCTGTAAATTAAAGAGACAGAAACAACTTATCGGTTGATGATTAAACACGTATAGAACACTGTCCTTAAAGTGATATTCGTCGGCCTATCGCTAGTACGGTAGGTTTTATCAGCGATCACCTCTAGGAAACACCAACCTCTCTGTCAAACCCCGCATAGGTTAACAAAGACTCACACGAACAGCTCAGACCAACCTCCAGTGCCAATGGATGAATATATATATCAAATTTAAACTGAAAAATTAAGAAATCAATAAAGAGTAGAGAATGAGGAGAACACTGGTTCGCACGGAATCTTTCTGTGTTCTTCTTCGTTCTCCTCGTCTTTTAATATAGAAGACGATGATCGTATACACCCTTACTTTCCATAAAGAGCTAGGCTCTTTAGGAAAATAATAAATGCATAATCAATTCAAAACGCGTCAATTAGATTACCATATATTGAATCAAATGAAAAAGGAAATCAATTAAAATAAATGTATTTATTTAAGTAAATAAAAATATAATAATTAATTAATTCGTGTAACCCACACCCACACCCACACCCAACCCAACCCAACTCGGCCCGGCCCGGCTCGGCTCGGCTCGGTGGGCGTGTGATGCAAACAAGCATCCCCCAAACTCCCCTCTCATCTTCAACCCCATTACCCCTTAAGGTCTTGCCTTTACTTATAAGGTGGATGTTGAAGTTCCCCACTTCCCATGTGGG
>JAOXJP010288655.1:0-18976 GCA_025762735.1 Platanus orientalis | reverse complement strand
ATAGTAGGGAGGAGCACCCATGGCTTTAGGATATGCATATTTTATAAAGAGGGGCATTTTGGACCTTTGGATATGAAAAATAGAGTTCAAATTTCAAAAATCTCTCCTTGGATTTCGTGTTAAAATTATTTTCTAAAAATACCCTCCAAACCAATTGGGGGTTTCGAAACTGATTTGGGCTCCATATCAATTTCGGAATGCCCAATCAATTTCGATTGTGCAACAGACTTTAAATTGATTTGGGGTTTTGAAACTGATTTTGGTTTTGAGAATTTTTCTCAAAACTCATATCGAAATTGATTTGGGGCTATTCATTTTGAGCTCGGGAACTATAAAGTGAGATAAAACTCAAATGCGAAATCGATTGCTGATTCCACAATCGGTTTCGATAGCCAAAATCTGCACTTTTGTTTTTGGAACTTGAACTTGGTGTTGTCCTTGGGTATCTTCATTTGGGTATTCAAAAGGGACCTAAACCATGTCTATGTTCATTTTAAAGCACACAAAATGATATGCATGCATGTGACATACCTTCCATGGTGTGCCACTTTTCCATTCTCTTCCTTGAGTCTTTGGTCTTTCTTGGCTTCATATGTTGAACTTGTGAGATCATAGGACACTTGTAAGACTCCTAGTACTACTCAAATGCCCATAGGATTGACATACCTCAACAATCTCCCCCTTTTCAATTCCATGACAAAATCCAAATACACATATACATACAAAACACATTGATTTCCCTCAACCCAAATACATGCACACATCAGTACACAAGAGTAGTAATTTTAGCTCAATAATCTTGTTGTCACTTGTTCTTTGAATCAATAAGCTCTACAAACACAACCACAAAACAGCCACCTTCCTCATACCAAAAGACTAAGATGTGTACAATATACATGAGCAATAATAAGCTTGAGACAATATATAGAATTAACAACAAATTCCAAATTTAGTTGTTTTGATTTTTAGGTTGATGTCTTACTCCCCCTATCTTAGTGCTCTCTCACCAAGTGTGAAGGGTCTCATAGCTCTCTAACTATATCTCCCTATGTCTCCCTTGTGTGTCCTATGTTATGACTGTCTCCCCTTTCTAACTCTATCTCCCTATGTATCCCTTGTGTGTCCTATGTGATGAGTGTTCACCCCTCACTCTCACACCACCACCACATTCACATGTGGATTTGAATACCTCTCTCCCCCTTTTGGCAAGAATTGACAAGCAATGAGATTAAAGTATATAATGCATATAATGAGCCAAAGAAGGAAGATAAACAGACATCAAAAGATATATCATTAAAGAAACTAAATGTCCATTGGGCTACAAAAGATCAGTCAATGAGGGAACTCCCCCTGAGGACAAGTCATAAATACATGACAATCTAATAAGAAGCCCCTATAGAGCATGGTCATCTATACAAAAAAAAATTGAGTGAGACCTAGATCACTCATCCTCAAAGTCATTACTCTTTGTAGCAATGACCTAGTCAGCTCCACCCACAACAGCATTCGCACTGTCCTCATCATCATCATCCTCATCATTCAAGGTGTCACCACCACCAACACCAACTGCACCAGCAGTAGCTACGTCCTCATCTCCGACTAAGGGTCTGCTTTCAACTATGGTGAAGAGGTGTCGAAGCCTATCTTCACCTCTAGCTCTGCTTCCGAGTCAGACTCGTTCATTGATCCCAACTGAATGAGATGCTTGGGATGATAAGCATTGTAACACACTACCAATGATTTAGGCCAAATCAATTATAGGTTTTGTAATCGTTTTGGGGTGAAACCAATTTCGAAAAGAGAAATGGATTCTGAGTGTTTGTTTTGAGCATTTTTTACCCAATTTCTGAAGTGGGATCTCCCCACTGACTACCACACTAATCCCCACACATGCCTACATCATCGACCACCTCTACATAATACCATGACCTTAGAAAAATGAACATGGTTCCCCTAAATGGTGCAAAATCCAATTACACTCCGAAGATACTCAAACCACTTAGAATCAAAGGGTTTGATTAGAATGTCTACTAATTGATCTTCAGTCTTGACATAATCCAAGAACACAACCTTTTCTTCCACCAATTGACGGATGAAATGGTGTCTTATATCATTGTGCTTTAGCCTAGAGTGTTGAACAGGATTCTTGGAGATGTTAATGGCACTCCTGTTGTCTACAAATAGACTCATGGTGCCTTGTTCCAACTCGTAGTCTTAGGATTTGCTGTATCCATAGGAGTTTGGTGCATCTACTACTAGCTGCAATATACTCAGCCCCAATAGTTGATAATGAGATGGAGTTTTGTTTTCTGCTATGCCAGGAGACAAGACTATTGCCTATGTAGAAGCAACTTCCACTCATGCTTTTGCGATCCTCCATGTCACCAGCCCAATTAGCATTTGAGTACCCCACAATCTTAGATGTGGTGTCAAATGGGTACCACAACCCAAACTCCGTAGTCCCGTGAACATACTTGATAATCCTTACTTGCCTTAAGATGTGATTCTTTAGGGGTAGCTTGGTATCTAGTCTAGTCAAATGATAAAGTATAATGAGCACACATACAAGCAAATGAATATAATGAAATGTATATGCCCATGAAATGAAGTGTCAAGTACAATGAATGAGTTAAGCACAAATAGCCTTAAGATGTTTCACTTGATCATTTCTTAGATTAATGGTATTAGTTGTAAAGTTCCATTAATCTTTATGTTTTGCTTCTCCCCCTAACTTTGGCAATTCATTTTTACTCCCCCTAAGTATGATATCCCAAGTTTTGGTTCAAAATTTCCTTTTAAGGTTTCAATATTTTTTAAATAATGTTCAACTCAATAATTTTCAACCCTTCTCCCCCTTTTTGTCATGGAAACCAAAGAGTGTACACAAAAGATACGACGTAAGTATTCAGAGATTACATACCATAGTAAAAAAAAATGATATTTCCATTAATTCCCACAATATTTTCAAGGTTATGTTCAAAATTAATAGGGAATACATCAAAATTCAACAAAAACTAAAACTAAATGAGGTCTATGCATCCTCATCGCTCTCCTCGTTGTTGTCCTCATCCTCTTCATCACTAGCAAGGATATCCAAGATGAGTCTGGGAGCTGTGGCTCGAGAGGGATCAATAATCCCCTCGATGTGGATGAATCTCTAATCCATACTTTCCACCTTCTTCCCAAGGCGGTCAAAGCACCTGATAATGTGCACAAAGTCACCATGAATATCTCAAATTAAGACCAAGAGTGTAGGAGGTATAGCCACTGAGAGTGTTAGGGCTATGGTCTCTGAGGTGGTAGAAGTTGGGGGTACAGATGCGGAGGTACCAATTGTTGTAGGCTCTAAAGTGGGTGGTGGAACCTCTATTGGTGCAAGAACACAAATAGGAGCCAGGACAGGCTAAGCTACCTGAGCCACCTGTGGTGTAGCTTGCTACTGACCTTCCATCATTTTGATGGTAGCATCATTAATCAGAAGGCCCTGTGAAAGATTCATGACATCCTTGAGAAATGAGACATGACACTGCTCCAGAATTTGAGTGACTAGCACTCCATAAAGTAGACCCATCTTCGTCCCATTATCGATCGAACCTATAGCATCACCTAACACATGATGGTAGGGGCATCTAGCGCCTTGCCCTCCATCAGACTCGCCACCAAGTGAACATATCATCTGTCATGTTGGTCTTGTGGGTCATCTTAAGCAAATTGTGCACCAAGATCATGTTGAGAACCCTGACCACCATGCAACATCTGGATGGTAACTTCCCAAACCAAGTGTTGCCCTATCTCTCAAATATCTCATAGATGTGAGCTTTGCCAATCCCCTATTTGGGAAAGACAACAACATTAGTCATGGGGTAAGCAATCCCCAATAGCATAGCAATCCAGTCTAGACTGATCAACATGCGAACTCTGTAGACCTATGTCTTAAAGGAGAGGTGGGTAAAGTTGGAGTTGTGAATGTTGGAGTAGAAGATGTGTACTCCTTCTTGTTGCACCTTGCCTTTGATGGCGATGAGTTGCATCCACCTGTCATTTGGAATCATTATGACTATTGTGAAGTCACGGAGGGTCGTTTGCTTCACATGTCTTTCAATAAAAATATACTTCTTTGAGAAGATGTTTGTATAGTTATGGAAGGCAGTGGAATTCCTCAATGCTCCAAATTTGTGGATGACGTTCTAGGGCATTTTACCTGCTCATTTTCTCATAGAGGAGTTTTCCCTAAATCCCTCTTAGACATAGCTTCAACATGTAGAAGATTGAAAATCCGGCAAAAAGTAGGAGGGGGAGAGCAAAAATGACTTTGGATTGATCCTAGTTTGATCTTAGATCAAACTGGGGTCATTTTCCCCTTTTTATAACGAATAACGGTTCATTTTTTCCATGTCCGAACCATTTGGATCAATCTAAAATAGAATCTTCTTAGGAAAAAGTCCCAAATTGTCATTTCTTGTCGGTTACACCTCAAACATCCCTTATAGATATGACTTTACATAAAACACATCCCAATTGAGCCTCAAAGATATTTAAATCTTTTTGCATCCAAGGCCTTTGTGAGGATATCTGCCAGTTGTTCCTCTGTTGATACATGTTCTAGAGATATTGTTTTCTCTTCAACCAATTCACGAATGAAATGGTGACGAATATCTATAAGTTTAGTTCTAAAGTGTTGGACAAGATTTTTGAAAATTTGGATTGCACTTAAGTTGTCGATGAACAGATTCATCATATATTGAGACAACTCATAATCCACAAGCATCTGCTTCATCCATAGCAGTTACATGCATCCACTTCCTGCGGTAATATATTACGCATCAGCTATTGATAGTGATATGGAATTTTCCTTTCAACTGTACCACAAGACAAGACAATTTCATATGTAAAAGCATCCACCACTTATGCTTTTATGATTGTCAACATTGTTTGCCCAATCAGCATCTAAAAAGCCTATTAATACCAGTGTTGTATCAAATGGGTACCAAAGACCAAAGTTGATAGTCCCATGGACATATCGAATTACTCTCTTAGCCGCTTTCAAATGTGATTCTTTAGTGTTGCCTGATATATTGCACAAGCACCTACACTAAAGGCAATGTCAGGTTTGCTTCTTGTTAAATTAGCGAACTCCCTATGATACTCTTATATTGTATAGGATCTAAATCGACTACATCGAGATCCTTAGTAATTTTCTCGCTAGTACTAATTGAAGTATCAATCGGTTTGGACTCCAAAAGTCCAAACTTGGACACTAGATCCTTGGCAAACTTGGATTGGATTAGAAATATTTTGTCTAATGTTTGTTTGATCTGTAATCCTGGAAGAATCATAATTCTCCCTCCATACTCATTTCAAATTTGGATTTCATAGTAAGGGCAAACCCATGTGATAACTCTTCACATATGGACCTAAAGATGATGTCATTCAAATAGATTTGTACAATGAGTATATGACCATCCTTTTCTTGATGAAGAGTATTTTGTCAACACTCCCTCTAACAAATTGATGATCCATTAGAAACTTAGTCATTCTGTTATACCAAGCTCCTGGTGCTTGTTTCATCCCATATAGTGCTTTCTTTAACCTATATACATGATTTGGCATGTGAGGATCTTTGAATCCCTCAAGTTGTTCAACATATATTTCTTCTTGAAGTATTCCATTTAGAAATGCACTTTTTACATCCATTTGGTACAGTTTGAACTTCAAATGGCATGTAATAGACAACAAGATTCGAATTGACTCAAGCCTAGCTATAGGAGCAAAGGTCTCCTCCAAATCAATTCCTTCTATCTGAGCATATCCTTTAGCAACTAATCGTGCTTTATTTCTTATGACGATTCCATGCTCATCCATCATATTTTTAAACATCCATTTGGTAGCAATAATGTTTTTATCTCCGGGTTTCTCAATAAGGTACCATACATCATTCCTCTTGAATTGATTTAACTCTTCTTGCATAGCTATGATCTAGTCTAGATCCTTAAGAACTTCTTTTACTTTCTTAGGCTCAATTTTGGATGTAAAACAAATATGACTAATGATATTCTCAAGCTGTCTTCTTGTTTTAACACCCTTTTCAAGATCTCCAATGATGTCTTTAGATGAGTGTCCTTTGGTTATTCTCTTTTCCTTAGGATGACTTACTTCCTCATTATTTGTTTCCTCAGACTCATTCCCGGAGTCATGTGAGGTAACATTTTCTAGGAACTTGGGTTCCTCTTGAGGGTTTGCTAAACCCTCTTGTTCCTTGTTTGCTTAAGTCTTTGGTTGACATTTATACTCTTCAATACTAGAAGTTCTTTTGTTATATACCCTATACGCTTTGTTTCTAATGGAATATCCAAGGAAGGTCCCTTCATCACTTTTAGAATCAAACTTGCCCAAATTTTCTCTATCTCTTAGATATAATAAGTGCTTCCAAATATGTTGAAGTACTTTAAATTTGATTTTTTTCCATTCCACATTTCGTATAATGTTTTTGAAGTACCCGGCCTCAAGTGCACCCTATTGCTTATGTAGCAAACAATGTTTACAGCCTTAGTCCAAAACCTTTTGGGAAGGTTTTTACTAGAGAGCATGAATGTGGCAATATCTTGTTAAGTTTTATTTTTCTTTTCAGCTACCCCATTTTGTTGGAGAGTTTTGGGTGCGGAGAATTTATGTTTGATCCCACAATCATTGCAGAAGTTTGAAAATTTGCTATTTTCAAACTCTCCTCCATGATCACTACAAATTCACTTAATGGAGAGTTCTTTTTAGGTTTACAATCTTATGTAAAGATTCTTGAGCTCATCAAATGCATCAGATTTCTCTCTAAAAAATGACACCCGTGTGCACCTAGAGAAATCATCAACCATGACCATGGAGTACCTTTTGCCACCAAGGCTTTCGGTTCTTGTTGGTCTAGCTAGATCCATATGGATTAGCTCCAATGGTTTTGAAGTGCCTATTTTAATCAATTTCTTATAGGAGGCTCTAACTTATTTCCCATGTTTGCAATCACCCCAAAATAAGCGTTCTTATCTACCAAGCTTGGGTGTACCAAGAATTAAGTCTTTTCTAAGTAGTTTTTACAAGTTCTTAAAGTTCACATGCCCAAGCCTTTGATGCCATAGACTTGTATTATCTTTTTGTGTGATGAAGCATGTGTTTGGTCTACCTTTTCCAAAGATGTAGCAATTGTCACCGGTAAGAATACCTTTGGCAACAATTCCTTCTTTGTCTTTTATGTGCCAACCATCCTTTGAGAAGCCAACATCATATCCTGAGACACAAATTTGACTTAAACTTAGGAGATTATGTTTAAGGCCTTCTATAAATAATACATCTTTTAATGTTGGAACTCTAGGTATTTCAACTATACCCCTACCCATTATCTTGGCAGTGTTCCCATCACTAAAAGCTACACTTTCTTCCCTTCTAGGAACATAGTGTAAGTAAAAGGATTTGTCTCCTATCATATGTCTTGAGTAACCACTATCTAAGTACCAATGTAATGCATTAGCCGCTTTAAGGGCGGTGTAGACAACAAGACATTTTAATTCTCCCTTTTTCACCCAAACTTGTTTTGTTTGCAATATTTTGGATTGAGTCAATTTCTTCTTCTTTTCAAGATTTTTTTTAGTCAATATTTTGAGAGAAGCTCCTCTTTCTAAAAAATTTCTTCATTAACATCTTCCTATTTTGTTGATAAGATTTGGCTTTTAAATCATTTACCCTTTTTTCTATAATATACTTTCATATGACCAATTAGGCCACAATAATAGCATGTGATTTGAGGATTTCTAGATGTAAAGGCTTAGAAGTTGTTTTTCAAGAATCTTTACTCCTTTCATTGTAAGTGGGGGCATTATTCTTGAAAGAAGAATGTGGTTTCCTTCTATAGGACATCTTAGATTTTGAAGTTGGGGCTTGAGATGTATCTATGGTCTTCCCTTTGTAGGAAGTGTTGTGCCTATTATCAAAAGATTTTGGCTTTTGAAGAGGTACTTGTTCCTTTTCTCCTATCCCTAAATCCTTTATGTTTTTGGGATGAGTTTTGGTCTTTATAAATGATAGGCTTCTTACCTTTTTGGAATTGTCCATCACTATAAGCCCAAGGCTTTTGTTTTGGAGGTTCTGTGGGGTTTTATAACTTCCCTTTTCCTTTTACAAAAGCATTGGATCTACTCTTATTATGATTCAAAGTGTTTGGAGTACTATATCCAATCCCACTTTTATCACCACTCTCCTTACCCATTGTCAACATTTTCTAAAAAAATTTTGTTTCCTTAGGTAATCATAGAGATTGATTTCCTTTTATCATCCTCTTGTTCCTTGATTTTCTTAAGGGTATTCTGGGGATTTTCGAGTCAATTGGGCAGAAGTCATATTTATCCCTTTGTTTCTCTCATTTAAGAAATTTACCTAACTTTCAAGGTCTAGTACATCCTCATATGCTTCACTCATCTTGGTCTCTAGAGATTTGACTTTTTCTTATAACTCTAGAGTTTTAGAATCACTCTCATCTATGATTTCTATTTTCTCAAGTTTTAGAATCTTATTAGAAAAGATTTCATTTTTCTCGATGAGTTTCATTTTCTCTACTTTTCTATTTTCTTTTCCTACATTGAGAATCAATCCTAGGTTTCTAAGTTTCAAGCGTAGAGAGTTTACTTTTTGTTTTAGGACTTGATTCTTATTTTCTAAAGATGAGCCTTTGGATCTAGACTCCAATTATTTAATTCTTTCTCTAAGTTTGAGGTTCTCATCTAGAAGGTTGGAATTAGTTTTAAGTAATTACAGACACTACAAGAAAAGACACTTTTGGCAACGTATAAGAGAGTCACCAACGGTGTAAAAATGAGTTGCCAAAACTTTTCAGCGACTCTAAAACTTTAGTTACCAAAAGTTACTCATCTACAACACTAATTAAGTTGCTAAAAGGTGCCCCTACAGCATTGCAAAAAGTGGACTTGTGTCCTAGAAGATAGGGGTATCAGACTTTCGACAACGCAAAAAATGCATCACCAAAGACAATTTTAAATTTTTTTATATTGTATTATTTTACATTCCACGACTCTCTGTGTGTGTCACCAAAAGGTTTAATTTTAATTTCTTTTTCTATTTTTATAATTTTTCATAACTCAATTGTTAAGTTGCCAAAAACAAATTTATTATTTCTAATATTTCTTTCCACGACAGAATTTATGAGTCACTCAAAACCAACCTAAGCCAACCCAAATTGTGAAATTCCTATGTATAAATCCTAGAGAGGGTGAATAGGATTATTTAAAAATTCCTTTTAGATTGCCCCCAAATTCACTTATTACTTGGTTGATTAAATTGTCCTAATATTTAATTACAATTTAATTGTGCACATAGATATGAATGTATTCAATTTACTCTACAAGTGAGATTAATTCAATTTGTGTAGTGCTTGATAATGTAAATGATAGATGAGAAAGCAAACCATACATAATCACACATGCACACAAGATGTATAGTGGTTCGGCACAACGGCCTATATCCACTTTCAAAAGCTCAACACGAGCTATGTAATTTTATTAAGATTTAAGATAATACAATCAATGATAAAATTAACAAAATCTTAGTCTACTTGTCAAGCAAGCTACACCTGGTGTCTCCGACGGGTGTGGTTTATGGTCTACTCTTCCGGTGTCTTCGGCGGAAGAGCTAAGGATACACACTACCGGTGTCTCCAATGGTAGTGCTAATTCTCCTAGTGTCTCCGGCGGGAGATGTCTCAATAACTTTAGTAAAAAGTCAAGGCAAGGGTTTACCTCTTTATAGGTTGATGTTGTCTTTGCACACAAGTTGGGGTTGCTCATCCTTGAGCAAGATGTGATTGTGCTCCCCAATTGATTTTTAGTTGAATCTTCAAGCTAGAGAACCAATCTTGATGGGTTGCTCATTCTTAAGCACAATGTGACTATCAAGCCCACCTTTCTCTCTCAAGGGTTTAGATAACCCTTGGTACCTTTTTCTTCAAGATTTGACTTAGCAATATAGAAAGAAGGATATGAATGGTCAATGGGATATAAATTTTCCTATCTAGGCTTAGAGAGAGATTCACAACAATTTTAGAGAGTTGAATCTCTCATAAACTTCCCAAAAACAAGAAAAAATTTATCAAAGAGCATTCATGACCATTGGCTTGATCATTTGATTTCATTTCAATACATATTGGATGAAATTGACTCATATCCATTAGATTAGAACCTTCTTTATCGGTCAAGAGATCTAAGTCTTTGATTAGAAACAATTTTGTAAATATTAGATTGTTATACAGTGTTTCAGCAACTTTGGATCAATCCAAGTGCAAAAAACACTCAGAACCTACAACCCAAGAGTTGCTGGTTCAATCTTGGATCGATCCAAATAAGTTTGGATCGATTCAAACCATTTGGATCACAATGGTTCGATCCTAGATTGATCCAAATTCCCTGTAATTCTTTCTAAAAGCTTGGGAATGCTATAGAGGACTTTGGATCACCCCTCAATGGACCAGGAAGGTCTGTGGACCTTGTGAAACCCTTCATGGACCCTTGGTTCACCTCAACTACTTCTCATAACCTAGTTTTCCTTGTGTGAGCTTGGAGAAAGTCGAGAATCCTTCGGGATGACTTGCCAACTCCTGGATTGATCCCTTGAGGCTTCCTTGACGCTTGATAATGATCTTCATGATGTTTTGACTCACGGACCTCCTAGACTTTAACATGACTCTATCCATGTCCTAGTCTATACAAAACATGTAATTTACAGTTCATGGAATTTATATTACATTACATTTATAGGAAATAAGAACGACGGTTACTTAACTCTCCAATTAACTACAAGGCCACATGCAAGCATTGGAGATTGGGTTGGATACTTGAAGTAGGGGAGTAAGTCTCCTCTTACTGTCATTATATGAATGTTCCATTGATAACTCACAATGCAAGAACCATATATATAGTCTAGAAAGGGTAGGATGATTTTTTGCCTTTCAAACAAGAATACACATGCTAGATAATGTGATTGCTTTTGATATTTGAAGAGTTGGATTGATTTACACAAACAAATCCTTCTTTTGTTACCTTAGCTAGTTTCATTTTAGTACCATAGTTCAGGGACCTATATAAATAACTCGAGAAGAGAGGGTTTTCACTTAACCAATCACCCACATGCATCTATTCAAGTTAAAATTAACAAGTTCAAGATTAGGTTAGAGGAAGTAAGCTTTCTCATATTACCATGTTATATACATGAATGGCTTCCATTCTTATATCATAGTGCAAGAATCCAAATGCATAACCCTAGAAGAATTAAAAAGGGTTACTCACACCCGCTCCTAATTCCAACATTATATATAAAATTAAATGCTTTCACCTATGTCTTGGAAAAATAAAATTAGCTACCACTTACTTATGAGTTTTGTTACTGAGTTCCAACATTGCACCATAGTTCAAAAATTAATACACATGGTTCTAGAGGAAAGAAAAAGGTTACTAGGACCTATCTAAAGTGTTTCGGCTACACGCAATATAATATGTCTTCCTCTAAAAAATGGTTGAGAGAAATGAGCTACCTCATACTCAAGTTACGTTAGCTGGTTCCATTCTTTTGTTATAATATAAGAATGGAGAATAATTGTATGTGATGAAAAAACTTTTGTAGATGTGCCACTGATTGACTTATGATGTGTTTTTGAATTTGCTCTCTTTTTGGACACCTACTTTTTCAACCGAACACTTCTTTTAGACTTTTTAAATCCTAACACATCATGTGTTGGCTAAGAGTTACTCACAGAGACTCGCAAACACTTTCTCATAATAGAATATTTGTTTCCTATAATTATCTATAGTATAGTTGTAAGAGAAGAGCGTAGGTTATTTCATGTTTCCCAAGTCACATACTATATTGATGCTATTAAAAGCATTGTTCTTGATATAAGTGATTAAACAATCATTCATCCAATCATCTCTCATGTATACCCTTAACTTGGCACTATTAATAAATGGGTTTTGTTTGGGTTGACCCAAATAATCGTATACCCTTAACTCAATATGATACCAAACCCACTAACACAAATTGCCATGCCTACTCCCATGTCCCACATAGAGAATCCACCCTCGTTCATGGGTTTGAATCATTTCCAGTTTAAATGGACTGATATCATGCCAATGCCAACTAGTGCATATCACTCCGATACCAATCAATGGGTGACATGATGCATGACAAATGATGTATTGACTGAGTTCACATCATCTCCAATTTGACTGGATAGATACCACACCAGTCTGTGCTCTGGATGTGACCAATGCTTGACAAAGGGTACATTGTAATACTAACTACTTATTTAATGTGTATTTACCATAATACTCTCCTTACTCTCCTTTGATCCATATGTATTAACCTAAACACCTTTGTTAGGCCACATTTCATGCATTGATTGGTAGTGGTATGATATTTGTCCATTCAAATTGGAGATGATTCAAAATCGTATTGACCAAAATGTATGGATTATAGGTGGGTATTATTGTAAATGCACTATAAATATGTACGTGTGTATTTATTAATACACCCTTTATCAAATAATGTCACTTTCATGGCAGAAACTAGCGTGACCTATCCATTCATACTGGAGATGATGTGAACCCTTTGTCCATCGCCTTGTAATAGATAGTTTTTGTTTGTAAAACTCATTTTAAATCTTTCGTTTCTTCCCCTTCTCATATTCAAATATAATAATAATGTTTCTCGGTGATTGTTCATAAGATGGATCAACATTTAATCACTTATAAATAGAGTTGTCATATTTGGATCTTTGATTCTCATTGGTCTTTAATTTGCTTTTCATGTCCGATTTGATAAGTTCTACCATGGATTTAGGTTGCAATTTTGTTTTAAACAAGGGAAGCAACTAGACTTCTGTTAATGAAGATAAGGAAGTAAATGTTTTGTGAAAGAATTTTGATGTCCTATGTCCTAGACTATAAGGGTGAGTAGAAGAAATGGGCTGGAATTTGGGTGGGTAGGAAGAAATTTCAAATTCCTGCCTATTTTCTCCATGTTTCATCTCCACGGTCCTGGATAGAACATCAACATAGACAATCATTCTTCAAAAACAAAAACAAAATAATAAAAAAAAAAAACAAATAAAAGAAAAGGAAGAGATTGTAGCTACAAGATTGAGAGAAGCCTCAGTTTAGAGGAGAGAAAAAAATATTTTATTTATATCATTGAAAGCAAGCAATGTTTAAGCAAGGAAGAAGAAGAATGATTGTTTGAGTTGGCAGACCTTGTAGGCATGCCATTGATTAACATATGATGTGTTTTTTAATTTGGTGTCTATTTTTTATCACCTACTTTTTCAATTAAATAGTTTTGGATGTTTACCCCCAAGACAACACGTGTCAGCTTATAATTCATCATAGACACTATAGAGACTTCTTCATCATAAAACATTTACTTGGTGATATTTTTTAAAGCTTCAACCTCTTATATATATATATATATATATTAGTAATATTCTCTTCTGTTAATACGTTTCCTCTCTTCCACTAAATTAAAAAAAAAAATCAATATACAGCCATAGATCTTCCGAAACTTCTCTCGAACCACTTGAGTAATCTAGTTAATGTGGTCTTTCGAAGAGGTCAAACTTGTTACTCTAGCCTACCGTGTGCTCTTTTTTTTTTTTTTTCTTTTTTTGGTCAAATGATCAACTGTAGCAAATTTTGCTATAAGTTTTTGTAGCATGAACACAAAGACAAAAGCCCCATGTTAAAAGACAATACAACCCATGTTTAAAGACAAATACCCATGCTTTTCTTTATGCTACAAAAAGCTATAGCTGATAATTCTTTTTTTCTTTTTGGAATTTGAGGGGGGCAACTGCCCCCCTTGCCCTTATGTGGCTCAGCCACTACTCATAAGACTATACGTTGCTATCCTTTTGGGTTTCTCAAATGTAAGGAAATAAATAAATCTTAATAAATCCCATGATTTCAAATTAATATAAAAGCCGTTGATAGCATAAGTGGATTCACTATTGAATCTTACTTATATAAAATATAACAGATTTAAACTTAGATCACAATTTATCACCAAATAAAAATCTAAAATGGCATACCAAAGATAACCTAATCTCCCTTTTACAATGGTTTGGGATCATAAAATAGAAGACCTAACTATTTCTGTCAAAAGAAAAACTAATCCTTGGCATTGAATGGATTAATTGGCTTTCTAATCAAGAGAATTACTTGAACATGATCAAAATTTCATATTTATGGCCGCTATAAATTAGTTGTATTTAGCTAATTACTTATCCTTGTCTACATTGAGAATTGTTACAAGCTAAAAAGTCACTAAAAGAAAGGACAATTCCATCTTTTTATTAACTATTAATGTAACACTCCATACCTTAACTAGGAAAGTTTAGAGAATTTGGACTTGACACCATGTATCAAAATTTGAACCCTTTTGTAATTTCGAACATGATGACCATCCTCAATATTCAAGTAACATAAATATGGTTTTGAATAAGTTGGAGGACCGGTAGACCACGTGGGTTGGACTTAGGAGACTCATGGTGAAGAAAACAAAAAATTCAATGGATTTCAGACATGACCGATCACAAACCCTATGACTAATCACTATCATGACCGATCACAAAACTCTTAGGTGTGACTGATCACACACAAGAGTTACAACTCTCGGGCGTTACCCAAACCTACGAGTGACCAATCAAAAACTGTAACACCCCGCACATGCATCATGTAGAGTAGACAAGGTAAAAATCGGTTTAAATATCAATTGGATTTAACCCGAAGACCATAGAAGACTTTAGGTAACTATGGATGAAATTCCATGATCATACGTTGACCAAAGGGAACACCTAAGGGCTAAAAGACCTAAAATTTCAAGACTGTGTCACCTCGGGGGCCCCCGAGACCTAGAGTGCGCTTTAGACCAAAACTTTAGAACCTAGTTTTTTTAGTGTCGCACAGGTTGGGCGCCTGCGACACCACTCAGGTGCCCGCGAAAGGGTACCCGAGGCTCCTGCAAGTCATGAGGGGCACCCGCCACCTCTAAAACTAGAAAAAGGGGGATTTCTCCCCCTTGCGATTAGAATCTTTCTATAAGAGGTATTCTCGTAACCTGACGTATGTATAAACCATATTACATCCAAATTATGTTAGAATACACCTAAGGCACTAGAGAGAATAGAAGGGAGAAGAAATTGGGTGGAAATGAGCACACTCAAGCAAGGTAAGCTCCAAATCACCTAGATTTAGACTTGTGTAGTGAGATTTTGGAGAATTAGATCTTAGATTCTTGTTCCTTTGTGATTTTTCATTGAATCCATACCATTAATTATAGAGGGTGGCCATTGAAGGAAGATTGATCAAGGTTTTGAAGGCCTTGAAGAAGATTGTAAGTACTTTTACAAACTAATGTCATTTCCTTCTTTGTTTGTTCTAGATTTTTATGAATTGATGGTGAATCCCATTGTTAGGCTATTTTTTTATTAGAAACTAGGAGAGCTATGCTCTAAATTGATGACCCTATGATTGTAAGTGAATCTCCTGTGGATTGGATGTTATTCTCATCACTTAAGTTAAGTTTCATTTGATGAATTCATGCTATCTATTAGAATCTTATGTGAATTGTTTGAAAATTTGAATCTACGTATGTTTTGATCTCAATTTTTTTTTGTTATTGATATATCCATGATGTTTCCTTTGAAATCCATATGTTAAATATGTAATTGACATAGATCTAAAATCGAATTGATAAGAATCCCTATGAAATTTCCTATTATAGAACATGATATGATTAATCTAAGTGAATCCTATTGAATTTCCATAAAGAATGTGAATCCCTTTGAACCTAACACGAAATTGAACATGACGAAAAGTGTGCTTAACTGAAATTAAGGATGATTGAACCTTCGATTTCACATTTGGACTATGAAATATGAACCAATGATTGACATTATTAATTCCTTTGAAAAAAACAAAGATCTCATAATATGAAAGATCATAAGAACTATGAATTATCAAAATTTACTTGGATGATTATATGTGATCTATATGAATGAAATATGAATATATCATGATCGGAACTCATTGAACCATGAAGCCTTTTTTTGCATATCATGAGAACCCTTATTGATTATTGATATCATTTAATATGTCTCAATTGTTTATTAAACTTTGAAATGTTATTAAACATTTGAATTATTGAACCCTCTTTGGGTTTTATTGAACTATTGAACCTTGAATAGAATTTGATGACCTTAACTTCCTGTCTAAAATAAGGGAGGGATTTAACCTTGAGTCTAAATAAGGGAGGGACTTAACCTTAGGTTTAAACAAGTGAGAGACTTACCTTTAGGTGTAAGCCGAGCAGAATTCTTTGATGACCTAACATTGGGTCTAAATAAGGGAGGGACTTAACCTTAGATCTAAACAAGGGAGGGACCTAACCCTAGGTCAAAACAGGGGAAATCCTTATTGAACTTTAAACCATTTAACCATTGAATATCATTTTGGAACCTACCATTGGGTCGCTATAATGAAAATTATTGATATTGACTTGACTTATGTCTCTTCTTCATATTGAATTTATTGATCCTTATTGAACATAGTTTTGGGATCTCCCATTGGATCACTACAATGGAGAATAATGATTGAATCTTTGAAATCTATTAATAAGTAATATGAACCAATGAATAAAACATTTGATCAAGTCTATATAAATGAACCATGTGATATGATTAATATTCGATTCCTAATGATAAGTGAGCTAACTATTGGAAAGAGATAAGAATATGATTATGAAAAAGTGATATTGACTAACGCAAAAAAAATGATGCTACATTTATCATTACTTGTGACATGTACTCTTTTATTATTCATGGCATTGATTATTATTATGTGACTTATATGATTGTACCCATGGATTGAAATGTCATTGCTTCCTATAGTTTGAACTTTATATTACTAGCCATGTTTATGTTACATAAGATAAGCCTATGTGCAAGTTTTGTCTTTATCATTTGGACTTGGTTTGCATTTGTACTTGTTGAACCTTTCAAACTCACTCCAATTGGCACAGACTTGGATGAGATGATGGAGTGATTGGGTCAATGTTGAGAGATGATGGATCCTGTTGGAGAGATGTTTTTTTATTACATTTTCTATATGCGACATTACTTGGGAAATGTAATAATTTCAGTTTGTTAGATCTAATGTAATAGATTTGAAACTATCGTTAGTTGACTCTTATGAATATTATGTCATTGTTGGCACTTTTTTTATTATGCCCATAGTCACTATACTTTTGAGTAGATAGATATATATTTCCACTGCACTTTACTAATTTGAATGGAAATCTTTATGGATACATGTTATGAATGAGATATGCTTCCGCTAAAGGTAAAGGTTACGAATCAAAAGTTATGGATTAATGGTGATGGACTTATGTCTTTGGTAGGGCATGAGCTAATGTTAATGTTTCACGCTTTTGCATATTATTGAATGAAATGAATTATGATACAATAATATGAATACGTGGTCTTATATGATACAAGTATATGACTATATATGTTATGAAAGGAATATGGATCAAGTTTCAATGTGACTCTTCAAATCTGGAGCGCATACAGATGATATCTGAGTCTGAGTTCAGGGGCATTACACAAACCCCATGATCGATTATAGTTGTGACCCATCATACTCAACTTATGACTCAAGTTGCGAGAAAAGTGACATACATGACTTTTTCTCATTCGACATTTACACGAGTGGGATCTCATTTGTGACAAAATTAACCATATTGTGACCTCATTTGGGTCTATTACACTCTTAAAACATAAAAAAGAAGAGAGATTTGGGAGCTTTGAGAGAGAATAATAGAAGTTCTTCCCCAATTTGGTAAGTTCAACCCATCTTTGAGAATTTTTGCTAGGATAAGTGATTTTTCTCTATGAACTTTTTAGTTTCATTCATTTTTATGTTAGATCTACTCTAATATGGCAGAAAAGAGTGGATTTGAGAGATTGAAGTGAAGAAGCTTTGGCAAGAAGCAAGGAATTGAAGGGATTGTAAGTAATCTTTCTTCATATGATTTCTATGTGGTATTTTCTTCTTGTATTTCTTAGATTATGTGAACTTGTGTATGAATCCTCTGAAATTTCTAGAAAGCTATGTTCTAGAACATTGAATCTTACTTGATCCTTGAATATAAACCTCATTGGTAAGTAATCTTGCTTACTATGAGTAATGCGATGTATTTCTCTATTTTGTTTTCAAATTATGTGATGTTATCCCTAGAATCCTTTAATTCAATCCATTAAATCATACTAGATTTATGAATTTTAGCTTGCTTAGTAAGTTTTCATGCTCTTTATGCTTTGTATGACTATTTTCTTAATAGAACCTCTGAAAATTATGTAAATCTATGCTTTGGACTATCAAATCTTGTTTGACCTTTAGATCTGCACCTATTTTGTGAAAGATTATTGTTCTTAAACATTATATGGATTGTTTTCCTTCATTGAATCTTTCAGATTATGTGTAATATGAATTTCCTTATGTGAACTTTTGAAAATCTATGTGAAATTGTGAATCCTTTAAGATCTACACTATTTATGATCAAATTGATAAGCAAACTTGTTTTGCCCTTTGTTTAGAACACTATAAGTGATATTTGGTTGATCTCTACGATTATATTCATTGAAAAATCATTTGAGCTTCTGAATTTTTGGAAATTTATATTGAACTCATTGATTCTATTGAATTCCATGCTTCCTATGTGATTATATGAATTATATGGACCATCGAATCCTATTACATGTATTTGAATCATTGATATTCTATGAAATCTTAGTGAATTATTGTGGCTTCGATCTTATGAACATCGAATCAGGTACCAACATTGAATCTAAGTGAATCATATACTTTTGAAATAATTGAAT
>JAOXJP010288645.1:0-18977 GCA_025762735.1 Platanus orientalis | reverse complement strand
AGAGAAGAAGGTGTAAGAAGAAGATGTAAGAGGTTAGAAGAGAAGAGGAGAAGAGGAGTAGAGACGTATTCACCTTGACCGTGAGGGATTGGATACCATGCCTACGGCTTCTAAGCAATTCTCAAATCTTTATTTCAGCAAAACTGGTCATATAAGAGGTTTTAGGACCTTTTTATAATATAAAAAATGAAATTGGACCAAAATATCCCTCATTGTACGGTCAGCCCCAAAAAATTCGGAAAAAATCCTAAAACACTTCTAAACTTCTCTAATTTAATCTTAACCCCCTCCCATGGCTCATATGGCCTTATTACATTAAATTCACCATGAAAACCCTCTCAAAACATTAAAAAAATACAGAAAAATTATAGACAAATCCCGTGGACATTACTTGGGTTTCCTTGAAAACTTTGGGCTTGGTGTCCACAAAGGTTGGACTTTCTCAAGCCATGATAATGCCACTGCATCAACTCCCAAGTCAAGTAAAACTTTGAAAAAACATAAATCCCTTCACTGTGAGATCCTTGCTATCGTTTTTACAACAATCATTTGGGGTGGTGTTTCCTTACCAGCACATATGGAAATCTCCTGCTCCCTTGATAGTCCAATTCTTCCTATGGGCTGCTGTGCGATTAAGCATCTTGACAATTGAAATTTAGTCAAAAGAGGGCATGTTCTCCCAAATGTTTGCTCCTTATGTATGAAAGATGAAAAGCAATCTCCCATATTTTTATTCATTGCAGGTTTGCAAGTAAAGTGTGGTCTTCATTGTTTGCAGACTTCAATATGGCTTGAGTAATGCCCATGATGTGGAGGCAATGATCAAAGGTTGGAGCACAATAGTACTCTCAAAAGGGAGAAGATTCTTTGGAGGATCACTATCACTGCAGTTTTTTGGGCCATTAGCAAGAGGAACAATAGAGTTTTTAATAACATGGCTGAACCTCTGTATAGGGTTTATCCTAAAGCTAAAACTAGTATGCATTTATGGGTGTTGCAGTGCAAGAGTTTCCAGGGGATGCGTATGGTGGTGCTTAAAAGGGTCTGATATACTGTAATTAGCAATTAATCTTGTTGTATAGCTGTTTGGGTGGGTCTGTGTTCTGTTGCCTGCTACCGGTTTTCCGTGGACTCTTTTGTTCAGGCATTGTATAGCCAGGGTCTTCTTGTTTGGGTTGGGGATCCCTCAACCTCTTTTATATGAAGCCTTCTATTTTTATAAAAAGTAAAAAATAAAAACTTAAGTTTCCCAAAACACATCAGATTTGCAGGATCTTGGGTCGAGCCAAATTTTCATTAAATACCATGACAGACTGCCAAGATTCCTTTGTCCACTATCCATGAACTTTTTTTGTGCTCTTTCCGTTTTTTATTTTTGCATACAACGTTAGAATACAAAGTTTCCAATTTCCATGAAGTGCTTTTATTGGCATTTTCAACTCATGCCTTGTCATTTTTTCAGTACATCAAGCTTAAGTCCCAGAAAGCTATGCCTGTCAAGTCTTACCTCTTTATCTTTTTATCTTGCTTTAATTATATTGACCGACTTCTAAAGTGCTGAAATGTTCTCTGTTGTTTGGATTTTGTTAGTCATGACGGTTAATCATCATTTTTTGGGCCTTATCCATTTTTTACATGAGTTGCATGCTAATCTCGTCTGACCATTCTATATGCTCTTTATTTACTGGTGATTGTAGCTGAAGGAAGTAAAGCTATTGCTGCAGCATCGGGAGGGGCAATTCCAATGAATGCTAAATCGGCTAAATCTGTGAAGGCTTCACAAAAGAAAGATGGTGCTCCGGGAACAGCAGCTTCTGTTGCAGCTTCTGAGAAGAAGGGAGGTGATCGCCCACCAGAAAAAGATAGGAAGAAAGATGTCCCTCATCCACGCATGCAATTTGATGACAAGGAGCGGGTTGAAAAGGCTAAAAGGCGTGCAGTAGTCAAACAAACTGAAGCTAGAAACAGAGTTGAGTTGTTTAGACATTTGCCTCAGTATGAACATGGAACTCAGCTTCCTGACCTTGAGTCAAGGTTTTTCCAACTTGATCCCGTGCATCCTGCTGTTTATAAGGTACTTGGTTAACAGCTTAGTGGATGATTCACTCTTTATCTTTTTTAATCATATGTGTACAAGCATAACACAAATAAATTCAGACATGGATATTCTCTTTTCTTCCTGCAAGTTTTCAAGAGGATCCTGAGTCCTCATGGTATGATGTCAGAAGGATTTAATTAGATTACTTTTCTAGAGTAACCAAAATCAGATATAGTGGTGAATTTGTTATGTTTCCAGATCATTATGTGAATATTAAATGTATATATTTTACAATCTACTCTTGTCTAATAATTTATTGATTGATTACTATCAGGTCGGATTACAATATTTGGCTGCAGATATATCCGGTGGTAATGCCCGTTGTATTGCAATGCTTCAAGCTTTCCAAGAAGCCATCAGAGACTACTCCACGCCTCCAAAAAAAACTCTTAATAGAGATTTAACTACAAAAATTAGTAGTTTCGTTTCATTTCTGACTGAATGCAGGCCCCTTTCAATCAGCATGGGAAGTGCAATTAGGTTTTTAAAGAATCGAATTGCCAAATTACCTTTGACACTTTCTGAGTCAGAAGCAAAAGCAACTCTTAGTGCAGATATAGATCGCTTTATAAATGAGAAGATAATACTTGCAGATAAGGTGATAGTTAGGCATGCTGTAACGAAGATTAGGGATGGGGATGTACTACTCACATATGGGTCATCCTGTGTCGTTGAAATGATGCTATTATATGCCCAGGAGCTTGGGAAGCAGTTCCATGTTGTGGTAGTAGATTCCCGTCCAAGGCTTGAAGGGAAAGCATTACTTCGTAAGTTGGTGGCGAAGGGCCTCAGCTGCACATATACACATATAAATGCTGTTTCTTATATCATGCATGAAGTCACAAGGGTTTTTCTGGGGGCTGCGTCAGTGTTGTCCAATGGAACAGTTTACTCAAGGGTTGGGACAGCATGTGTAGCTATGGTTGCTCATGCATTCCATGTTCCAGTTTTAGTATGCTGTGAAGCATATAAATTTCATGAAAGGGTGCAGCTTGATTCAATTTGCTTTAATGAACTTGGTAAGTCTGTCCCTGAAACAGTTGATGTTGGAGTTTCGTTTATTCATTAATTATGACTGGTTTCATGTTCTTTGGGACTCCTATGTTATATATATATCTGTTGTATTGCTTTGCAGGTGATGCGGATGCCATTGCAAAGGTTCCAGGAAGAAAGGATGTGAATCATTTGGATAATTGGGCTAATAAGGAAAATCTTCAACTTCTGAATCTTGTGTGAGTGTTAAGAAATTAAATACTTCGAGGCTTTCTGGATTTATTTTGACCTAGCTGATTTTGGAAGCTCTTATTTTGGTTGACATGGTTACAGGTATGATGCAACTCCTTCAGATTATGTCTCAATGATTGTCACAGATTATGGCATGGTAAGTTGAATTATAATCGTGAATTTATGGTTATTGAGCCTCTCTATATCTGGAAAGATTTTGCAAAGGTTACAAAGGTCTTCTTTTTTTTATTTTATGATTATTATTTTATTTCATGTATAATCAACTTGTGCTTGGCCAATGTCCATGATGCAGCACAATAGAGATGATGCCAAAGATGATGTAGAATGATGGCCAAGAATATCAATAAATTTCAAAGTGACGTAGCAAGAACAAGAAAAGAGAAAAAAAGAAAAGATAAAAACTTGATTTAAAACTTTTTCCAAACCCAAAACAGGGGATCTTGGCCTCCACCAAGTTTGAATAAATCCAAGGAATCCACTTTTGGGGAAAACTGTTCCTGATTTTTAGACTTAATAAAGGAAGAACACACTAGCAAAGAGCTAGAAAGCTAGAAAATTCTTTATTCATTTATTTATTTATTCATTCATTCTTTTTTTAATTATAAAATTATGAGGAGGGATTGCCTTTAAATAGGCTTACAAGCTTAAACAATTAAAAACTTGCCAAAATTGGAAACTTCCTAAAATCCATAACTTGCTGGCCAAGTTTTCTAAAATATAAAACTAAAAACTCACTTGTCTAAAATTAAAACAACTACAACTTAAAACTTTATAAGAAAAAACACTATTCCCATTTTTAGTTGACACCCCTTAGTAATTAGTTGTAACATTCCCAAATCACATCAGATTTGCGCAATCTTGGTCTTTGTTAGAAAGGTAACTGAATAACCTATCTAGTTACACCAAAATCAAGCCAAAATGACAAGTTTGACATTTGAAAAAGTGGGGTAAACATAAAAAACCGGATTGCTCTAAAAAAACAACCAACATCTTAGCACTATTAGCCTTATTCCCCCTTATAAGACCCTTATTAAACCATATAACATTGCATCTTCCATAAATCATGCCATGCGTGGACCCCACTAAGGCCAAATGTGGGCCCCACCTTGCTCTAGTGTCTACATCAAACCCTCATTGTTCAAAAAAACTCGACCTTGAGTTTTATAAAGGGAGATAATCAACATAATAGGGAACCCCAGATCCATATACCAAACCAAGTTATGATGTAATCCTGTCTTCTTGCAAGTGTTTGATGTAGGGTAGACCCCATATTCCACATCATTTATCTTCTGATAAGTAGTTAGTAGCAGAAAAACCTCATAATACTCATCCTGTCGAACATGCACTGGAAAAACAATCCTGAGAACCATCATAAAGTCAGGAACTGGTGTACCAGTGAAGATGGGTTGAATCTCACTATGAACTAGGCTTGAAATATCATCAGGTGGGTGGTCACAAATTGGGACAACAAAGAAGCATTCATATGTAGACTCCACTAGCTCATCAAATTGATCATCACTAGTCACATTAGCCTCTTCCGCATTAATGACCTCATCTGTGGTCTTTGTTTTACTTTTCTAAACTTCCACCTCAAGTTTTTCTTCCACATTTATTGGTCCAGTTTCATATTCCATAATAGTAGGCTTGGTGCCAACAACTTCCGCAACATGATCATCACCCTCCTTAGTAGTTGCAAGCTTGCTTTCTTCATTATACAATTCTGGTTTGAACAAGGTTCGATCTAGAAGTTCACTGGATTCTATCTTGGACTCTTCCTTAATTGCATTGAAGCTCTTTCTAGTCTTCTTATCTGTGGAATTCTGAACACTTTCAATTACAATTAATGGCACTTTCTTAGTAGGCTTGAGTCGGAAATGATACCATACATCATGGTTAAAGAGTCGTAACACTTGAGTCTCCTTATTAAAAGTAACTTTTATCTCCTCAATCCATTGCCTGCCTAAAATCACCGGTGTGTCAATTAAGGGGAAATCACACACTAGGCATTCGACACTGTCGAAATAGTCTCTTATGTGGTGGAGCTGAATAAGAGCAACACGGTCCTTAACATACCAACAGTATTTTAGATTTTTTGGATCTTGTAGGAGCTCTTCAACAAAAGATGTAAAGAAAAGGTTCTGATCATTCTAGGCACTAATTGCTATTTCAGTTGTCTTCTCGGAAGGGAAAACAAACTCTGTGTTCACTAGAAGAACCATCTCATATTTTCAGGGATTCCATAACTTCCAGGGCTTTGTTTCTAAAAGTTCTAGGGTTTAGCCCAAAACTTGAAAAAAGAATGAACCAACAACTTTGCATATAGCTTCTACTTTAGGGTCATTTCCAAAACTTCAGGGTTTAGGGTCATTTCCAAAATTTCAGGGTTTAGGCCATTTTCCAAAATTTCAGGGTTTAGGTATTTTCTAAAAATTTCAGGGTTTATTAGACTTTGCAAATATATCAGGTCATCTAATATTTGTCAAGATTACAACTTGATTGAACTAACTGAAAAAATACTCCCAAGGAACCCAACTAAATAGGGACTAATTGGAACCTGGTTCTGATACCAAATCTGGTGCAATATGCATGCATGTAGGTGATGTGTGTGCTAAGAAGATTAGACATAAAATCACACAAATAATAAAACACTATAACCTAGATTTCTACTAGCACCAAAAGCAAACAAGTTATGTGGTTCTTTTAGTTAAACGAGATGTGCATTAAGAGAGTTAAGGAAAACAAAGTAAATAGCATAAATAAAACCTAATTAAGATGCCAAATTATCCAACTAAATTAGGGAGAACTAAGATGCATGTTTGTTGTCCAAAAAATCTGAGTGTATAAAAGTGTCATAAAAGTGATCAAACCATGGAAATTAGGGTATAAAGTGAAGTCTATGATAATGGGGCTGAAGGTGTACACTTTAGAGAGTAAGTGGGTTAATTCCAAGGAGTTAAAATACACCCAGATGTTGTCAAGCATAAAATCTAGCAAGCAATATAATGGGGAATTTTACCAAACACTAGAGGTGCATAAAAATTAAAGAGAAGCAAATAATGAAATTAGGGAACTCAAAACAAGGGGCTTTACATGGGATTTAAGAGGACTAGGTTATGATATGATTAAGCCTAAAATTTAGGGGTTGTGGTGTTAAAAAATACCCAGAAAGATAGTCCTAAAAGTCCACAGCTTATGCCATAAAATCTATCAAATCACCAAACATCTAGGGATTTAAAAGAGAGCCAAATTAGATAGATTGAACTTTATTTTGATGCAGATGAATCCCTTGAAGTCTCCTAGTATGAAACCATGCACAATCCAAAAAGAGAGCCAAATTAGATAGATTGAACTTGATTTTAATGCAGATGAATCCCTTGAAGTCTCCTAGTATGAAACCATGCACAATCCAAGTCCCTAACATCTGCGATCACCCACTCTGATGAAGCCCAAATTCTGGATTGATTTTCCCGGTGTGCCACCACCTCCTAACAAACCCTGGTAGGGTTTTATTTTGGTTGAAGATTTCAGTAGTCCTCCACCACTACTAGTGTCGCCCAGGTGTATAGCCCTTCCTAGAAGCTTCGAATCAGCGAAAACCTTGGCCTATTGTAACTGCTAATCAATCTTCCAAAACTAGCCAGTAAACCTAGTTAACATCTGGACCTAGAAGAATCATATAGGGTTCTCTTAGGATTGGACTTTTGTTCAGTTTCCCACCTCTAGTAGGATCGTCCAGCAATGTAGCACCTTAGGGAAGCTTCGAACCACTTCAAAAACCTATCTCCGTGATTTGGTAGCCAATCTCTTGAAATTGGTAAATTTTCCCGCAAGCAAAAACTATAGAAAAAGGTTAGAAAAAATGAAGAAGAAGATGGTAGGGATCTTTTTAATCCAAAGGAAAGGGGCTGTCATCCACCTCTACTGTTAAAGTTGGTGGAAACCAAGTCCCTTTCTAGGGTTTTAAGCTTCTAGTCTCATGCCGAGGAAGAAGAGGGTCAAACGAATTTCAAAACTTTATTTTGTTTCTTCATGTCCAAGTTTGTTCATGTGAGTCTCTTATATAGATTCCCAAGGCTAGGTCTAATACAAAATAGGGTCCTGTAGACCAAAATAAAGCCCAAATACATATATCAAAAATACCCCCAATGTTACTAAAAGACATAAAAGACCCCTATCAGACAATCCTGGACATAAATACCCTTACATAAATGTACCCTCCTAAATTAGCTAAATAATGTGTAGTTAAGTTTTTAGAATGTCATGTTTTAGTACGTCTTTGATTTTTGTATTTCTTAAGCTACAAGTTTGGGAGTTTTAGTAGATTTCTAATTTAGAAAGTTGATTTTTCTTGTAAAATTGTAAGCCTATTTAAAGGCAACCCTACCCCATGAATAAGTTAGTCAAGAATATCAACAAAAAGTTTGTGAATTGAGTGGTTGCTCAATGTAGGCTGTGGGCCTAGGTTCTCTCCTTCAATGGTTGATGCCACTCATGGCTCCCCTCTCCCTTCTTTCATAGGTGTAGCCATAGGCTCCTTCTCTCTTTTAAGTATATCTCTTATCTTTCTCTCTCTTAATCTCGTCTTTTCTTTCTTTCTATTCTACTCTCTTCTTCTCCCTTAAAATTCCTAGATTCCTTTCAATTTTCATAAACCTTTGTTAAAGGAGCTTTGAGTTTTCTGAAATTTCATGATATGACCTAGCTAATCTTATCTGAATATCATAAAATTTGAATTGTAAAACCCTTGAACACGTTAGAATCTGCCCTAGTTTTTTTGGAATTTTTTTATGCATTAGAAGGGCATTTTGATAATTTTTGGATATTTGTCCAAAATTACAGAAATACCATTTTAGGTTCTTTTCTTTTATTTTCTTCTCATTTTTTATTCTAATTCCTCCTAATCTTTGTTTTATCATTATACTCTTTAATTTCTAAATTTTAGTAGCTACTTGTGTTTGTTCTATACTCAATTCTTGATTTATTTGCTTCTGCATTTTAATCTAACAATTATCTAAGGGCCTCGGAATATTCTACATCAATTTTGGTTTGGTATCAAAGCTTATATATTGCTTCAGTATGCCTTTTTGGTTCCTGGAGGTTATTTTTGTATAGTCCTCTTTTGGCTCTATATGGTGTAGTAGGCCCCATGTAGGAATATTCCCCCGTTCTAATGAAAATCTGATTTAAAGAAAATAAAAATAAAAACCTATCCTGGCAAAGGAGTTCAAGGAGCATTAGACATCTTGTTTTCCCACCCACAAGTAGTTTTATAAGCATCTCCTATTTTCCTTACAATGATATGGGGTATGAGAACCTTGCTTCTTTACAGGGTCGCTTCCTTCCTGGGACACCTTTATATTTGGTCCTCTTATCAATTTACCCTTATCACTTATCTCCTTTAAAAGCTTATCCATCATATGAAAATGCCTGCGACCAAACATGCCCTGTTCTTCCTAAGAATTGGGTGGCAACTTTACTATGGTCCAAAGTTTAGGTTGTAGCTTTTTGGCTCTGACGTATAGATGGAAGATGATCTCCCATCCCTGATCTCACTGAATTTTGAGGGAGGAGACTTTTGAGTTGGTATGGAATTTGAGATGCGAGTGGAATTTATATTCATAGGGGGGGCATTGGATCAATTTGGAAGTTGGGAGTAACTAGGTAGCTTTTGCACATCTCTTTTTAAAGAAGTGATGATGTGGTGGTTGCTAGTTGCAAACACCATAGACAATTTTCATATTCCTACCACTAAGCTTTGGCAGTAAAGACAGTGAACCACCAATTGGTGCCTCTGGATGAAGCTTGGTCTAGTTGGCCATTTCCACGACAGGTGAATGTTCTATGGAGGTTATTTCTGGTTCATTGTAATTTGAGATTGATGAATGAAACTGTTAGATTTTCAGGGATTAGGTTATATTAGTCCTTTACAGATGAAAATTTGAATAAGAAGCTTGATTCATTCTTGAGCACTGGTGTTAACAGTGAATTAACCAACTCTCCCAAAACCTTAAAGTGCTAGGAGATGCAAGAATTAATATACTTCAACACCCCTTAGGAGGAACACTGTTCTCTCATGGGAACACTTGGGGAACTAGGTGCGAGGCTACAACTCTGCACACACATGCAATACTACGACCAAGAGAATACTTTTACTTCCCTGACGATTCAAACTCACAACCTAACGCTTTGATACCATGTTGAGTGAATTAACCAGCTCTCCCAAAACCTTAAGGTATTAGGAGAGAAACAGATTAATATACTTCAGCAACTGGCAGACTGGGCTCTTTCTAAACAAGGAGTTCCGATATTTTGGTTTTAGGGGGGGCACCAAGGAAGAGGGTGGGGATGATTGTCTCCTCATTTTGGTTTGGGTAGTGTGTTTGGCTTCAAGGATGCAATTCCAAATCATGTATGAGAAAGGGGCATCACTACAAATCCACTATATTTGCTTCTTTTTTTGGTCCTGTTAGTAAATATTGGATTTGGGTAGTATGCCCATTATATTTGATTTTTAGGTGCCTATTTTTAGGATAATGAGTCCATGGAAAAATATGGGGAAAAAAGAAGTTATTCCACTTTCCATGGTTGTGGAGGCACAAATTATTGGAAATCCCTCCATATCCTAGTGCCCCTTGCACATTCTTTATCTTGTTTAATGGTATGAGAAAAGGATTTACGCATGGCTGTTTTTACTTCTTAATGATATCTACTGTTTGAATCGCATGACCCTCTTATGGGGAAGGAGAGAAGGTCCAGAATGCTCAACTGCCATTGCGTATTAATGCATAGTGTGACAGTCCTTGGATCTATGATAGGCAATGCTTGTTTGGTGTTCTTTGCTTTCCAATCCTTGTTTATTAGTTCTATTATTATTGATAAGTAGATTGACATCAAATTGGTTGTGGATTTTTCTGTGCTTCCTGCAGGTCCCACCCACGAGTGTGCCTGTCATTGTGCGAGAATACCGAAGAGAACATTTATGGATATAGAGGGGCCCAGCATGGCCCGTTCCATTATTGAAGCATGATGCCATTTCAATTTTCTGTTTTCGTACTGGAATTCATCTAATGGACCTGTTATTATGTAGCTGGGATGATAAGACTAGAAATCTACATCATTTAGGACCCTTCTGTCTTATATTTCCCTTTTAAAATAATGTTTCATGCCTAATTAGAATTTCTGATTTGGTTTTCTTTATTTTTATTTTTGTTAATCTGACTCAGTGAAGAGTGCATTTTCTTCGCCTCTCCGGGCAGTTATAAAATGTTTGCACGTTTCAAGCAATTATTACTTGTATATGACAGGTAATCTTCTTAGGAAAATATTAGTAGATCATCTTGCCATTAGTTTGTTTCCTTGATTTGTTTTGTCTGATAGTGGTGCTGCTTAATACCTTAAATTCTGAACATATACCATCAGATAATGCCGGATGATTTAGAGGTGATTTTTTTAGGATGTTGGCAGCATTTAGCTTCTGCAATCTTATCTAAAGATAAAAATGTGAAGGGTGGAGATCTAGTGAGTCCCAACTTGATTTCTTTTGGGTCTATTTATAGTCCAAACTCTGATAGCACACCTGGGTCAAGAATCCCAACATCAGAGAAATTGTCATACGCAGGTCACATGCACAGCAGAGATCTGGAATTATAACTCTTGTCAAATTCTGATCATATGCCAAAAAATGAGGAGGCCCTGAAATATTTTCTTGGTAATGTGCACCAACTGGTTTGAGATGATATCTTAATTCGAGCAATGCTGAGGAGACTCTCTCCATCTTCTCCGTGTATTGCCCCGGCCTGCCTTGCTATTTGGAATCAAAGCAACAAGAAAACTTGGGGCTGCTCAAGAGTTTCCCTGATTCCAGATGCAGGGGGTAGATCAATGTGGCCCATGAGGAGCAGCAGTCCCTAAAGCATTTTTCTTCCAGTTCATTGAAACTTGAATTGAAATAGGATCCAGAATCAGTTTTTGGTCACGAGGCCATGGGTTTGAGTGCTCGCTCTTCTTATCTTCTAGCCAGAACTATTCAGTCAATGCAAGTTAAATACCTTTTTTTTTTTTTTTTTTTTTTTTTTTCTGATTAAAAACAAATGGCCGTGCGAGAATCCATGTTTACAGCAATCTGGTGAAGTGGAAGCTAGGACTTTTGTAAGTGCTTCTGGGCATCTTCTCATTCACCCACACAAAGAACATAGAGGCCTTCTCTTAAAATACCAGTAGCAGCAGTAGTAACAGCAAGTGCATGTATGTAGACCCCAAAGAATACCACCAGAATGTGAGAAAATCTTTTGTGATCAAGTGTATGACTAGTATAGCACCAAATTTCGTATAGTTTTCTATGGAAACATTTGAAACTCAAAGCGTTCAAATCACTCAACCTTTTGAGGGTTAGTTTATTATTTTATGTGTGGGGACTATCACTTCAAATCTCTTGAAAGAGACTTGTTAATTACAGCTGTTAATAACAAACCTTTGATTTCTTAATTGTTACACAACTTGTAAAACAAGAATACATAAAATATGAAGCTTTTATTAAAATATGGTATGGATACAAGAACATGTGGACTCTCTCTTCTCCTCTCTTCTTTTAACAATTTCTAAATTTTATCTAGCCTTGACATTGACTTCAAATCTCTAGGCTTATGTCTTCTCCATTGTGCTTCGCAGAGGTATGATGGACATGCTTGCTGAAGGAGATGATTAGCTTGAATTTGCTGTTGTAGCCTTATAAGAAAGATGCTGAAACGTATGAGAGTTGAGGCATGGAGAGCTTTGGACAATTGAGTGTAAACCAAAACTTGAGAGCACTATGGACATATGTCTATCTATTTGGGACATGTGAATCTTTGGGTTTATATAAACATCCGTAGTTGGTTTCTTTATTGTATGTTTGTTGCCTTGTTTTTAGGTTGATCCTCTTTAACTATGTAGAAGATATGATGATGTGGCCACTTTTGATTAGTTATTGGAGAGTTCTTATATGCTTGTACAACTCCTTCTCTGAATAAGATTCCAGATTGAATTCTATTTAATTCCTCGATTTGAGGGATTTTGCAGTCACATTAGAATCTTATTCATAATAAAATTCCTTTTGGAATAGGTTTGCACGTATTTTGGGATTTACATGAACTCGAAAGAGTCCTATGCGAGTGAGATCATTTTCATTAGCCTTGGGAGTCATGCCACATAAAATAACGATTTTAATGTTTTTTTTTTTTTTTCTCATGCCTTTGCGAAGCATTGTTCATCCATCATGAAGCAAACTCTTCACAATGTTGTTATTCCATGTAAAATTTCATTGATCCTCCATCGCGAACCATGTACCCTTCACGAACCAACTTTCTTTTACGAGTCTCATGTCATCATGATGGCCTATTTGTATCTTTTGTTTCACGAAATATTATTCATCATTCGTGGAAGGAATAATTTTGTAATTTTTAATTTTTTCGCATATCAACAACCATTATGTGACTGAACCATAGGCTGACATGTGGAGTGTATAGGGTTGAAAGCGTAAAAAATGTGTTCAAATAAAAAAAAGTTGGTACCCAAAAAGAGGAAGCAAATTTAAAAGCACATCACCAGTCAGTTTGGTGTGTACGTCATTGTCACTTAGTGGTCTCACCAATTTTGGTCACAGAAAATTAGCTCCCCACTAGGATACCAAAAGGTTGCAAATCCAGTGCTTCAATATGCCAACCACTTCCCTTAAAAAAAACTAACCCCAGCTGGGTGTCAGGGAGGTGGACACATCAACGCAAAAAAATTTACCCAAAAAGTATAGTTTTTATCAAGTAGGAGAGAGTTCTTAAAAAATATAGCTATAAAATCCAAAAAATAGGCCCTTAAATCCCTTTTTCATCGTTTAGGTCTAGAATGAGCCCTAAAACCCCCAATCGTGTAAAAAAATTAAACAAAGGAAAAAGCAGGTTCATACTCATATTTTTTTGTGGGTATAGAGAGAGAGAGTGGTCGCCGACAACACTATTGAGAGATAAAGTGGTTGTCGCTCGTCGGACAAAGGGAAAGAGGAGAAGAGAGTTGTCGTCACTCATTAAGCAAAGAAAGGGAGGTGCTGGCAACATCGTATTGCGAGAGAGGTACTGGCAACACTATTGAGTGAGAGAGAGAGAGAGAGAGAGAGAGAGATGGTCGTCGATTGTCAAGCAAAGGGCGGAGAGTTGTTATCACTCATCGGGAAAAGAGATGGAAGTATCAGCGACAGAGGGAGGCATCGACGACACTATTGAGAGAGAGAGAGAGAAGGGTCATTAGTCATCGGGCAAAGGGATGAGGAGGAAGGAGGGAGGGATGAATGAGGGTTTTATTGCATAAGGGTAATTTTGGGTTTTCAAAAACTACTGATTTGTTTATTTAATGGGTATTGTGGTAAAATCACACCCAAGCTCATTTTTGTAACCAGAAAATTTCTGACAAAGAGGTTTTTGGTATTATTGATTATCGAGGGGGGAGGCAGTATAGTGTCAAATAGTATAGGGGGTTATTATGTAATTTACCCTTTGAGACATCCAATTTATTCACATCTCCTTAACCAATCTTGTAAATATGATTTTTTTTTTTGTAAAAGTAAACTCTTTATTTATATTAAGGTAGATTACATAGACTAAAATCCTTTGTCAGGGCTTCTTGTAACCAAAGTAGTGGTATATCTATCCATCCATTGGTGAAACCTTGACTTCCATCCTTGGCTAATCTATCAGCTATTTTATTCTTGAGTCTACCTGCATGCATGATTTGAATACAATGGAAAGATGAAAATAAATTTTTGCAGTCTGTGATGCAAAGTCTTATTTCTATGGGGCACTCCTCCAAGGATTCCTGTAAAACTCGAATTACGATTAAAGAGTCTCCTTCAATTATGATTTTTGTGATTCCTAGGGCTGATGTTATCCTTAGTCCTATTAAGGTTGCTTCGCTTTCTGCTTGTAGTGGTGATGATGTCGGTCTTCTTCCACTACGTGTTGTAATATTTTCGCCTTTTGCATTGCGTAGTATGATCCCCATTCCTGCCATCTGGTTCTCTATTAAAAAGGTTTCATCGAAACTCAGCTTTATCCATTCGTCCATTGGTGGATCCCATCTATTTTTGTTGCTACTCATGTCCCCTGTGTTCCTCAAGGGGTTTATTGTCTCTATCTCCCTTATCAGTCTGCAAGAATGTGTTAGAATTTTAGTCATATCATATTGTTTGTTTTCAAAGATCATTGTATTCCTGTTTTTCCAAATGAACCAAGAGGTTATTGCTATTTTTTCACAGATTTGTACTCTTTCTCTATTTATTACATTTGATAAGGTCAACCAACATCTCATCCAGATTCTGAAATTTATTATCTCTTCTAGATTTATTCTTAAAGCAAGTTGTGTTGTGTACCACAATTTATCTATAAAGGGGCATGTGATTAGGCCATGTAGTGTTGTTTCATCTTCAATTTTACATAGTGGGCATTTAGTTTCCATATTAAGTTTTCTTTTGGATAAATTGTGTCTCATTGGTAAAGCTTCATTGCATGCTCTCCGGAGAAAGTGTTTAATTTTTTGGGGAATATTTAAGTTCCACATTTTATTCCATGGGAAATCATTGTTAGCATTAGTATTATTTCTATTATTAGTGGTAATATTATTGTTGTTATTGTTGTTGTTGTTGTTGTTATTCTTGTTATTATTATTGTTGTTGTTATTATTATATTATTGTTATTATAATTATAATTATTATTTATATTATTATTGTTGTTATAACTATTGTTATTATTGTTATAGTTACTATTATTGTTATTGTTGTTTGTATTATTAGTATTACTATTATTATTCTCTTCATTGATGTTGTTTGAGTTATTGTTATTGTTATAGGTGTTGTTTATATATGTTGTATTGGGGTAAACATTAGTATGAGTATTAGGGTTATTATTATTATCATTGTTGTTACTATTATTATTGTTGTTATTATCGTTGTTATTATTATTTATGTTATTATTCATGTTATTGTTATTTCAATTGTTTGTATTTGTGTTATTTGATACTTATAGGTAGTATCCCGATTTAACTAAGTAGTTCCCTCTCTTTTATATGTTCTAGATAATTTCATCTTGATGTATGTTTTCACTAAGAAAGATCTTCTTGATTTCTTCTATTTCCTGGTCTGTGATGTATTCTTGCATTTTGTGTGTGTCCCATTCCCCTATTTGTTGGTTGATTACACCTTTTATTTTTGTGATATTGCACTCTCTAGGTTTCTCAGTTCGTATCTAATATCTATTAAGTGTATGTATCCAAGGGTCTTCCCAGAAATTTATGTTTTCCCCATTGCCTACTTTCCATCTATATCATTTCATAATGATTTATTTTCCTTTTATGATACTTTTTCATCCCCATGAGTTGTTGTTTGTTGGTTTCGCTTTTAAGAACTCTTTATTTGGAAAATATATGGATTTTAGTAGTTTAACTCATAATGAGTTGGGATTTTTTATTATTCTCCATGCTAATTTGGCTAATAGTGTTTTGTTGAAGATATGTAAATCTCTAAATCCCAACCCCCGATTTCCTTTATTTTGTTTTAGAGTTTCCCACTTGACTCAATTTATCTTTTTTTCTTCATTTTGTTGTCCCCACCAAAATTCCCTGTTTTTTGTCTATTGCATAACATTTTTTTTTTTTTTTTTTGGTAAAAGGAAGCATGACATGGCATAGGAAGGTAGTGCAATTATAACTGCCTTCAGAAGTATCTCTTTTCCAGCTTGCGTGAGTATCCTTTATTTCCATCCTTGGATTTTTCTTGTTGCTTTCTCTCCAATGTAGGCAAATAGGTTGCTCTTGTTTTTTCCTATATTTGTTGGTAGACCTAGGTATTTTTCAGGGTTTTGTGATTGTTGTATGTTTAGTATTTGTGATATTCTTTCTTTAGTTGCATTGAGTATGTTTTTGCTAAAAATGATTTATGATTTATCGTAGTTTATTGTCTGCCCTGATGTCTTACTGAATTCTTCCAAGAAATTCTTTAAATGTATCGTATTGTCGTTCATAATTTTTGTGAAGATATAGCAATCATCTACGAATAATTAGTGGAATATTACTGGGCTTGTCCTCCTTACTTTTATTCCTTCTATTTTATTCTCGCTTTCTAATTTTCTATGATTCGTTGATAGGCCTTCCATCCATATCAGGAATAGTAGGGGTGATATTGGGTCACCCTGTCTAATCCCTCTGGTTGGGTGATTTTATTCGCGGGTGATCCATTTATTAAGATGTTTTATGAAATTGACATCACGCATTCTCTGATCCATGTTGTCCATTTGTTGCTAAATCCCATTTTCTCCATCATTTTTATTAGGAAGTTTCACTCTACTCTATCATATGTTTTGCTCATGTCTAGTTTTATTGGCATATAGTTATTATTTGTTTTCATAAATCTTAGTAATTCATGGGTTATTATTATGTTGTCATTTATTTGTCTACCTTTTATAAATGCACCATGGTTTTCTGATATTACCTCGTGTGTTATTTCTTTAAGTTTGTTTCCTAAGGTTTTTTATACTATTTTATAAAATATGTTACACAAATTTATTGGTCTGAATTGTGTAATGTTTTTTGGGTTTTTAATTTTCAGTATTAGTGTTATAAAGGTTTTGTTTACATCGTTTATTGGTTTATTTTGGTTTAATATTTCTAGTACTGCATCTGTGACATCCTCTCCTACCATGTCCTAGTATTTCTAGTAGAATCTGGTTTGAAATCCATCAAATACTGGGGCTTTTAGTTTTCCTAAACCGAATGTTGTTTTTTTTTTTTTAATTTCTTCCCTAGTTATTGGTTTGTCTATGTATTCTTTTGCTTTTTTTGTAAGTCTTTGTTCTCCTACTTCTAATGCGTTTTCTATTATTTCTTCATTTTGATGGTTTGATGTGAATAGGTTTTTAAAGTAGTGATTTGGTATGTTTGATATGTCTTAGTGCTCTTTTACCCAATGTCCATATTGGTTTAGTAAGGCTGAGATTCTATTATTTTGTCTTCTTGTTAGTATTATTAAGTGGAAGAATCTTGAGTTTTTGTCTCCATATCTTAGCTAGTTTATTCTAGATTTTTGGGTCCAAAATATTTTCTCTTTTTTCTTTAAATCTTATATTTCCTTTTCAGTGTTTCTAATTTCAGCTAGAATATCTTTATTTATGTTTGCACAATATAATCTTTTCAGTTTTTCTTTGTTTGTTTTTAGTTGTTCCTTGAAATTTCCAAATTTTTGTTTGCCATTTCTTTAGGACTTTTGGGAGTTGTTCAAGTTTTTGTTTTACTTTCCTATATTTTGAGTTGTTGTTATTTCATTTGTATACTATTTCCATATTCCTTTTTCCTACAAAGGATGTTATGAATAAAAAAGTTGGCAAGTCTCTAATGTCCAAGTGGATCGATCCTGACCATCCAATATGGATCGTTCTGCATGTGAAGATGAGGAAGGAGTTGACCATTTTGAGCAGATTGAAGAGGACATACTCTAAGCATAACATCAATGGCACATGTAAAGTCAAATCATCTTTTGGGCTCATCTTTAATTTCTAGCCACTAGATCATACAATGATCTAATAGTGGAAGGAAGTTTGGGAGTTATCTAACTCCTTCAATGTGAAGGGTTGTCGATGGTTTTCTAATAGACAAAGGAAACCTAAATAAACTAAAGGCTGAAATAACTCCTAATTGAGAGGTTAGATTTCTTCATGGACATGAGAGAGAGTGTGTGTACAAGGGAAACAGTTTGGGTTTTTGGGATCTGAAATTTTACACTTTTTTATACGGATTTCACATTCTCATAGTGAAGAAACTAGCGAATGCACCAATGCGAACCCGGCTGAGTGTCAAATGAATAAATAAATAAATAACAATAAAATAAAAACTTGAAAAAAGTTGCACCTAATAAAAAATGAACTTAAGCTTGGACCATGCTTATGCTAACTTTGACTTGGTTCATCCCAAAAAATGATAAAAAAATCCCAGCCCAATCTTAGGCTTGAGGATGCTCATGGCCTGATTTTAAGTCAAGCTTAAAATACATAATGGTGGGCTTGCCTAGGCCCGGCCTAGATGCAGCCCATACATACTTAGAGATTAAATTGAAAAAAAAAAAAAAAAAAAGGAAACATCATTTAAAGAAATTAAAAAAAAGAAAAGTAAGGAGATGTAAGATTAGGGATTAGGTACGAACCCTTTATTAATGAACAAGGTCTTAATGGTGTCAGGGTGGACAAACCAGTGCTGAAAAAGTGATTTACACTTTTTAAGGACCGTGGTCGTTCATGCCTTGTTTGTACCAAATCCTGAGGGAAAGGTAATAGATAAATTAGAAAGTGGGGGCGGGAGGCCAACACGTGTAAATCTACTAAGAAAGGAAGGAGAGAGAAATTTTGAAATTAAGAGAGAGGGTAGAATCGTGTAGGGTGGGACAAGTAGGGTGGAATGTGGGAGGGATGACACGTGTAAATCTATTTAAAAATGGAGGAATTCGTAGGGGTTGTCCACCTGGACAATCCATTACTTTATGTATGGATTGTCTATTTTGAGACAGACCTCTATTATCATGCATTGATTGACACATGATGTGTTTTTGAATTTGATGTCTTTTATTGACCAC
>JAOXJP010288634.1:0-18977 GCA_025762735.1 Platanus orientalis | reverse complement strand
CAATTAGGATAGACAAATGTGTGCTTTTGTAAAAGCTTGAAATGATAACAAAATGAGAGAGATTCTGAAGAATCCATCATATTCGTGGAGACAGTTTTTTTCTTCTTCTTTCTTTGTCTACCTATCGTTTTGGAGTGTGGTGTTTTATATCATCACGTGTTAAAGTTGGGAGGCTGGATTTGGTTAGACAACTTAAGAGTGGCTAAAGTTGGAATGACATCAGGGCTGACACATCGGCTCAGAGAATTTTGCGTAGTAAAAATGATTTTTACAATATAGTTATGGTCAAATGATCAGCTGTAGCAAATTTTACTGTAGGTAGCTTTTATAGCATGAACAAAAACATCATGTTTTTCTTCATGCTACAAAAAGCGACAGCTGATCACTCCTCTAGTAAAGGTGTGGACCTCATCACATGAAATAGATTTCACAATAAAGCAAATATGTGCTGTGGCAATTTTTCCTGTGGTTTTCGGTAGTCATGTTTTTTGTTTTTTTAACATAGGTTTTTTTGTTCAAGCCACAAAAAACCACAACAAATTTTCTCACAGTTAAATCATTGGGAACAAATGTTTTGTCTGGGATTTTGTGTCCCACACACAAAGGTTTGGTGCATAGGGATAGGGATAAAAGTAAAACTGTAAAAACAGTTTTCAAAAGAAAACCAAAGTACCCATAAAAATGTGGTGCATAAAGTTAAAACCATTAAAATAAAGGTGTTCAAATGAACATTTGCCCCTCATTTAAAAAGAGGCAGCAAGTTTAAATAAATAATAATAAAAAACCCATCATATGTTAGCTTGTGATGTAAGGCACAATATGACATACAAAATCTTTCACAAAACATTTGCTCCTAATACATAAATTGTAATGCCTAAAGACTTGGTATGAGACTACCTTAGAGTTAGCCTAAGGTAAGACTGACTTAGGGGCTAAAACATCAGCACCAAAAAGTGAAAAACATCATAAAAAAAGTGTAATTCATTTTTTTGGTGCTGATGTGTCAGCCCCTAATGTCATTCATACTTTAGACTAGGAGTCCTACCAAATCCGCTTATAACTTTAAATCCAAGACATTGGTCCAAAAGCTCTAATCACCTGTAGGTGCCCAAAGAATTAGGTGCGAGTAATTCATGAATGGACAAAGTGCTAGCAGGATCCGGGTCTGATACATCAGCTCCAGAAAGTGATAAGTGCCTTCCCTTTCCCGTCCCAAAAAAATAAATAAAAAAGAAAAAGAAGAGAAGTGTAAGTCACTTTTTTTTTTTATGCTGAATAGCTGCTCCTTACGCCATTTGGACCTATTGATTCATGGGGTGTTCGTACCAAATCAAAACTCTGGTAAGTGAGGTCGTGTAAATGAATTCTGACCACCCAAAAAATTGTATGTATGTGGTTCTGAACCTACGGTTCTTTTGTCCTGTAAGGTCTTGTTTAACAGATGGCATGATAAGATTGGAGGATAAAAGGTCCTGTCTCACAGGTGGCATGACACGATTATAAAGATGATTTTTATTTTTTCCCACCAATCTGGTCATGCCACCTGTTAGACAGGACCTTAAAAGGTCATAAGGCCGCTTTGTTACCTATCGGTTGTTATAGGGATTTGAATTTGAAACTTGAGTCGAATCAAACTCATTTCTTCCGTGGCTGTGATATGACCCCACCCCCACCCCCACCCCCACCCCGTTTGGTGATTTCGAATCCCATGTTTCTTCGTGGATGGATGAGAATGACTCTATCTACGCCGCCCAAACTGAAAGGGGGTGCGCAACGCGCACTGTGTAGTTTGCGGCTCGATCTCGAAATCAAATCAAGAATACAAAATATCGTGATTCGTAACGCCGCGAGATATTGGTGGGGCGGGGGTGATATTTGTGTAGTATAGAAAGATGAAGGGTTTGTTTTTGGTAAAGATTATGAGTTTCATTTCCGGAAAATAAAAATAAATTCAAAAGGGGGCCTCTCATTCTCTCTCCTCTTTTTTTTTTTTTTTTTTGGGGCCGTTTCGTGGGTAAGGGTGGGTTGTGAACTTTCTCCCTCGATACTTCAACTGCTTCTTCGTCCTTGATCTCCACTAGCTACGGATTCTTTCAAACCCTAGCTACGTTTGTTTTCAAGCTCTGCTGATTTTTAGGTTTGCTGAATATGGAGCTTCTCCAGCAAGATTAGGGTTAGTTAGTTGTGGTCGAAAACTTGGGGAATTCGTCAACGACTCTGTTTCTGCAACAGATGTTCCAGCTTTTGAGCTTGTAATTGCGTTGGGTTTTCATCTTTTGAGCACAATTGTTGAATTTGGAGTTGTTTCTAGGGTTTTTCACTGTTGCTCTTTTGAATTTTTTTTTTTGGGAGGGAAGGAAAGTTATTAACTTGGGATCTCTAGGATTTGAATTTCGTAAACATTTTCGGATTTGTTTCAAGCTTGAGATCTCAAGGTTTGGGTGGAAGAGGGTGGGGTGGAAATTGGGGATTTTGAGGTTTTGTTGTTGTGGATGGGTGGGTTTCTAGGGTTTCTGTGAGTTGCGAACAATATGTTTTATTCGCAGTTTATCTTGGCCAAGAAAGGGCCTCTTGGAACGATATGGATAGCGGCACATTTGGAGAGGAAGCTACGGAAGAATCAGGTTGCTGATACTGATATTGGCGTCTCAGTGGGTTAGTATTATGTGATTGTGTGTGTGTGACGTTTTGCTACAACTGTTAAGAATTTTCTTTATTTTTTCTCCGTTTCCTGCTTCTAAACCTTTTCCACGCAATGATAAATTAGTGAAAGTTATGAATGTCATTTCTCTGTGCCTTTTTTTTTTTTTTGTTTTCTATATAATTTTTATTGGAAGGTTCAAGAATGGAAACGCGAGAAAACGTGTTTCTCTTAATTAAAATTGGAGAGTTTCTCTTAGCTCATAAGTTCATATTAAATGCAATTACACTTTAATTTTCTCCTTCTATTTATTTGCTAAGATGGTTCTACAGACTCTTGAAATCATAACTTAATATTCAATCCAAATGGGCCTTAATTTAGTTCACTTGCTTTTTATTTGCTAAGGTGGTTCTGGAGAGCCGTTATCAATGGATGTATCTAATGAGTCTCCTCTTCATTTATTTCTCTATGACATGATTATATCTTTACAAAATCTTAACTTAAAGTGTAATTTTTCTGTCTGGGAGATTTTGTTAAGTTAGTTAATGCGAAAGTTATTAATTCTTTCATTGTTATTTGACATGGGATGTTGGAATATTGGACACTGTTTTCCATCCAAAATTTTCCGAATTGGAAATTAATTGGGTGAAACCAGTTCTCTAAAAAAGTTGCTCTGAATTGCTAGTAAATACTAATAGTTCAAATATGGACTGTAGGGATTATATAGATTGAAAGGACAAAGATCGGTAACTATAATGAAACACAATGATGGGTTTGATTCTGTAGCTTGTCTCAAATCAACGACCTACTGTTTGATGTTGGCTACACAAATCCTCTTTTTCCATTCCGCTCAGTCTTGGGCCATATCGTTTTGTTAAATCATAAATTGTGGTGTATTTTCTTACTACATCTACTCACGTCCTTTATGGCCCGTAACTTGGATGAAATTGCTCATTCTCACTTGTCTAGCAATGCCTATTCGCTGCACATGATTAAACCATTTCAGTTGACTTTTCCAAATCTTTTCATCTATTGGAGCTACTCCAAAATCTCCATAAATAGATTTATTTCATTAATTTTTTTTTTTTTAATAATCTTGCCCGTCTTTCTACTCATCCACCTCAACATGAACATCCTCATTTATGCTACATTCATTTATGAATATGTTGTTTCCTGATAGCTCAATATTGTATTTCATAAAACATGGTTGAACTTATAGTTGTCTTTTAGTTTAATTGGTATGCATCGTTGGACCAACACTCTAGGAAGACATCTCCGCTTCATCTAACCTGTTTTTATTTTTGTGGGAAACATCCTCTTCAAAGTAATAACATTAAAGAAGAAGAATGATAGAGTAATAGTAGAGAAAAATAGATAGTAGGAAGAGTCTTGTTTTCTATGCCTTGTTGAGTCTCACCAGCCTAGGGAGAGTAATGGAGTCTTACTGGCATTGCAAAAGGAGTCTTTTTTCCTTACCTTTAGGAGAGTTGCAAGAAAGTCTTCAAGATTTTATTAAATAAAGAGAAATTACTTGGTTTTTATCTTTTTTATTTTTTTATGGTGACAAGATACCTCTTTAAGATCTACTAAATTCTACTTTGCAAGAACATTTGAACTCTTATATCTTCTAAAAACGTTTAAACTTAGTACATTGAATGCTGAAACTAAATAAAATAAATTTTGTAAATCTTGTAAAGATCCTATGGGAACAAATCTTGTAAACCTTGAAGGAACAAATATGTGAAGTTTGTAAAGAACTTTAATTTTATTGATTTATTTTTTTGGCACCCATCTGAACTAGGCAGCTAGCGTACTTGACCTTTTCTTCTAGTTAGGCTGTTGGAACAAGCCTTAGTTCATGGGCCTTCAGTAGACTTTTTGGGCTTCAGCCTGTGGGTATTGATCTTTGGGTATGCTCTCTCTTTTGCATGAACCTGTCTTAATGATAGATAATGCCTGCTGAAATGAGGTGTTGCTTTGACACACTTAAAGGGCTGCTCAAAATTGTTAGCCAATCTTGAGGGTTCTTGTTTAGAATTTCTTTATAGAACTTAATCTTGATCAATTTTTCATGACAATACAGTTAGATGTTTCATCCATTCATGATTACCATATGAAATTCTAGGATTTAAAATGAGGAAGATTAAAGTAAAATACCTCAATCATTTAATTAGACATAAAATCGACTATCTAATTTGGTCTTTTCATGATTCTCACCTATCTAGAGTTCTCCAGGCTGCTCATACCTCCAAAAAACCTACATGTTGATGCAGCACAATAGAGAAGATACGAAAATTTATGTAGGATATCCCAAGAGGTTCAAATACTTGTTAGAATAAAAGTGCAAAAGCAAAGTAGTTCAAGAATCGAATTTAGCACAATTAAGTAACCACGAAACAAGGAAAAACAGGCAAAAGAATAACAAAAATAGAGTTTAGAAGAAATTAAAATGAAAAGAAGAAGAAAAGAAAGAAAAAGACCCAAAAAAGGTATTTGTGTAATTTTGGACAGAAAGTCCAAAATTTACCAAAATGCCCCTATGCTGCGTCAGAAAATTCCAAAAAATTTAGGGTGCTTTTTGACGTGTTTAAGGGTTCTACAGTTAAAATTTCATGATATTTGGATGAGATTTGAAAACCCAACAACAACAACAACCTTATCCCAACTATTTGAGGTTGGCTACACGAATCTTGTTTCGCCATTCTACCCTATTTAGGGCCATATCTACCGTTAAATTACAAGCTGCTATGTCCCTCCTTACTACTTCAACCCAAGTAAAATTTGGACATCCTCTAGTCCTTCTACCACCTTCAACTAGCATCGTCTCACTGCTCCTTACTGACGCAATCATTGGTCTTTGTTACACATCACCAAACCACCTCAATCAACTTTCCCTCATTTTATCACCTATTGGTGCTACACCTAAGCTCCCACGAATGGATTCATTCCTAATTCTATCCTTTCTAGTCTTGTCACTTATCCTTCTCAACATCCTCATTTCAGCCACATGCATTTTATGTACATGTTGTTTGTTGGCTGCCCAACACTCTGCTCCATAAAGCATGGCTGGTCTTATAGCTCTCTTTTAAAATTTTCCCTTCAATTTTAGTGGTATCCATTTATCACACAACAAGTTGTTGAAAAATGAGAGAACAAAATTGCCAAAGGGAACCAAGGAAATGTTTCTCTTGGATGCAAAATCTTTATTCCAAGAACATGAACAAGTTGTGGTTTCTTACATTAGAGAGAGCCACCAACAAGATAAATATTTCATATATGTTGCAAAAGCTCATTTACAAACATAAGACACCCTTGTATAGAGAAAGAGGGAGAAATTATCTACAAAACCCATTAACTTAACATTGAATGCTTTGCAAATATATATATATATATATATACTATCTTTCCTATGTAGCTAGAAAGCGTAAAAGAGTATTTTCCCATGCAACCAACTAACATTTCTCATCTCTTCTAGTTCCAAGATAAATAAAGTTCTTTCAAAAGAGAAACAAAAAAACTAGAAACTCTTAAAGACTTAATTTTGCACAAAACTCCACTAAGAATTGATGATGGTATATTTGGCTTAAGACGGCAAACCAAACAACCCAATCGGGTCAGGTCATTTATGAATAGAACATTACCATCAACTTGACGTTTGACATCGACACATGTCATGGACACCAACCGAGAATGAGGCAGGTCACAAAAAATGCATGCGACCGAGTGCCTTACCCACTCATACATGATAAAATTGGAAAAACCATCTGGCCGACCATCATCAGGAAGGCAAGGCGATTATAAACGGAAGACGACCGGGAGTCACAACAGAAATCATGCTGCCATGTGTGATCCTTACTCACGTTCTCATAACAAACTTGGGGAATATTCCTGACAAAAATTATGCCACCACATGAGATCCTAGCCCACGAAGTCATAACAACTCAATTGACACCTATATAAAGGAAAATACTCATCCAAAGAAAGGTACACAAGAAAAAACCCAAGACTCCATCCTATCAAGGAGAAGAGATCATGGACTAACTTAGTCGTTGGAGTGGTGTAGGGTGGCGCCACACCGGTGCCGCTCATTGTTTGTTTGCAGGTGAACTCGATCCAGAGCTTCTGGAAGAGGACAACTAGAGGAACACCTAGGTGGACCAACTTTCCATCTCCATCAGTTGGCACTGTTTGTGTGATGACCAAGGTACTTTTTGGCAAGACAGAGGTTGTATGGTTGATACTCATTCCAAAACAATGGAAACTCGCAAGAACACCTCATCCATGAACATCCAAAGTGAATGAGATGCAGAAACAACCAGGATCATTTTCTTGGTACAACAAATACTAAGCCTTAATCAAAGCTTACAGCATATCACACAGAAAAACCAAGATTTGACTTGAAGACTAGCAGCATAAGAGGAGCACCAACTTTCTGGTGATAAGGAGCATAATGAAGAAACCCACCTAGAACATGAAGGGCAGGGAGATGATGGAAGAGAAAAATAGGAGGATAATCATGGTCCCGATATTCCCCCATCCCCCCAAACTCAGGGGTACTGATGCAAGAAGTGCAATGATCGAACAAGAGGAGAAAATGTAGAGAATGCAAAGTTAGTTAAACACCATGATGAAAACAATGAAGGGAAAGGCCCCCTTTGCTGTCTAGGCCCTAATCCAGAAGACTTATCTTCCCTTCTCTCTAATAATCATAACTTGCCTACTTCCTCATAAATTCAGAATCCTCTAGATGGAAACTTTTCTATAGGAACTAAGACCCCTTCGATCACCTTGAAATATACAATGTATTAATGCTCCTGCATGACTATTCCAATGGGATCATGTGTAGAGTTTTATCGGTGACCTTAAAGGGCTCAGCATGACAGTGGTTCACCAACTTAAAGCTAGGGAGCATTAACTCATTTGCAAAACTAAGCCAATCATTCACTAGCCAATTCATTGGAGGAAGGCATTACCAGAAACCTGTCACGTACTTGCTCAACATCAAATAATCAAAAGGAAAGTCGCTATGGGACTATGTATTCAGGGTTAATAAGGAGGTGCTCCAGGTGGACGACGCCGATGAGAAAGTAGTATTGCTCCAGGGGGATTGTTACCTACCAAGTTCCTATTCTCCCTCTTTCACCCGCCTGCGAGTAACATGGACAAGCTAATGCTCCGCACCCAAAAACACATGAATGCAGAGGATACTATTGTTTCTTGACAAGGCCAAGGGGTTAAACCCAAGAAGCAAATAGAGTAAAGGAGGAGGGAAGAAAAACCTATGGTAGTTGAGTGTGAGGCCAGAGTCAGGGCCATGCCCGACCGAGAGCAAAAGTCGATGGGAATTAGGGCACTAGCATGCCACGCTCAAACTTATACTCCTCTTAACTCACCCCTTGAGCAGGTCCTAATGCATATGCTAGATGACCCATCATTAAGGTGGCTCGAGAAGCTCAAGACCCCCTGAAAAAAGGTCCCAAGGGAAATACTGTCAATTTCATTGAGACCATGGGCATAACACAGAAGACTGCTTTGACCTTAAAGAGCAGATAGAAATGATCATCTAGTAAGGCATGCTGCACCATTTTGTGGTCGGCCACCCTCAAGTCCACTTAAAGGCAGACAAAGGGCCCTCGGTTAGAAAAAGCCCAGAGTTGGAGCACCTGTGAGAATTAAAGTCATTGCTAAAGGACCAACAGGAGGCAAAGAGTCAAACTCTACTAAAAGAGCCCACTCTCAGAAGGTGAATACACAAAGGCCATGCGAGATTTATTTAACAAACAAACCACAAAATTTTTTCCAGATCGACCAACAAGATATCACATTCACCAATACAAACTCCTACAAAATACAACATCCCCATGACGATGCTCTGGTGGTCACTTTGATCATAGCCAATCATCGAACTCAGAGGGTGATCATAGATAATGGAAGCTTAACTGATATCTTGTACTTTTCTGCCTTTGAGAAAATGGGGGTTAGAAGAGATAAGCTCCAACCGACCATAACCTCTTTGGTGGGGTTTACTAAAGACAAGTTGTACCCAATAGGGATAGTCACATTGCCCGACACAATTGGGGTCATCTCCTAACAGGTGACCAAGGTAGTTGACTTCGTAGTGGTGGATTGCCCCTTGGCATAAAATGCCATTATTGGGAGACCAACACTGAATCAAATGAAGGTCATCACCTCAACATATCACCTGCTAATGCGTTTTCCCATCAAAGAGGGAATTAGGGAAGTTAGGGGGGACCAAGAGATCACTTGCAAATGCTATATTGCATCCCTACGATGTAGAGGGTTGAAGAAGGCCCTCACCATCAATGATCTGGAAAGTAGAGAAGACGCTCAGTGAGAGAAAACTAATCCTATGAAAGAGTTTGAAGAGTTAAGCATCGATCCAAAAAAGCCAAAATAGTTCATCCAAGTTGGACAAAAGCTCTCTCTAGAATTGAATTGCCGCCTGTAAGCACTCCTTACCCTACACAAGTACCCCTTTACATGGAGGCATACAGACATGCCTGGGATTGACCTAAAGGTGATGACCCATGGGATGAGTGTTGACCCTTCCGCAAAGCTGATTCAATAAAAGAAAAGGACCTTTGTAGTCGAGAGGAACCAAGCGATTGTAGTGGAAGTAGACAAGCTGCTAAGGGTTGGGTTCATACAGGAAGTTATATACCCCTACTGGATGGCCAATGCATTCGTGGTCAAGAAAAACAATGGGAAGTGAAGAATGTGTGTGGATTTCACCAACCTCAACAAAACATGCCCTAAAGATAGTTTTTCCCTCCCTCATATAAATTCGTTAGTCGATTTAACTAATGGACACATTCTTTGGGTACAACCAAATCCAATGCAGAAGGAGGACTACGAGAAAACATCCTTTATCACTGACTGAGGGATATACTGCTATAAGGTCATGCCATTCAGATTAAAGAACATAGGGGCCATGTATCAAATGCTGGTCAACTGAGTGTTCGAAACCCAGATTGAGAGGAACGTGGAATCTACGTAGACAACATGTTGGTGAAAATCCTAGTGGCAAAGAGACACTTAGAAAAGACCCTCAACACTTTAGGAAAATACTAAATGAAGCTCAACTTGGCTAAGTGTGCCTTCTGAGTATCAGTGGGAAAATTCCTTGACTTCATGGTCTCCCATAAAGGGACTGAAGCCAACCATGAGAAAGTCAATGTCATCCTAGATATGAAGCCATCATGCACAACTAAGGAGGTCTAGCGATTGCTAGGATGAGTCGCAGCTTTTAACCGATTCATCTCTAGGTCCACTGATAAGTGCCTTCTATTCCTCCGCCTATTGAAGAAAGTTTTTAAGTGGACCAAGGAGTGTGATCAGGTGTTTTAAGGCTTGAAAGAGAATTTAACGAGCCTACCTCTCCTCAACCAAACTGCACAAAGAGAAATCTTATACCTATACCTAGTAGTGTCCAAGTCGCAATGAGTTCTATCCTGATCTAAGATGAAGAGCATGTCTAGAAACCAGTATACTATGTCAGTAAAGCACTCCATGGAGCAAAACTTGAAGTACCCACCAATGAGAAATTGGCCTAAGTGCTAGTGACTATGGCAAAGAGACTGAGGCGTTACTTCCAAGCCCATACTGTGCTGGTGTTGACTGACCGACCATTAAGGGAGGTATATAGAATCTGGATGTCTCGGGGCGCATGGTCAAGTGGTCAGTAGAACTTGGTGAGTTCAACATTCAATATTGACCAAGAGTTGCAATCAAGGGTCAAGTACTTGCAGACTTCCTCATAGGACTAACCTTACCAGATCATGGAGACAAGGGAACTTCACAAGAGGTGGGTTGGATGCTACATGCAAATGGATCCTTGATTAGTTTAGCCAGTGGAGCAGGCTTATTCTTGACCACCCCAAAAGGAATCGAGCTTGAATATGCAATCAGAATCAGATTCAAGGCCATGAACAACAAGGAAAAATATGAAGCATTGATCATTGACCTAAAAAAAGCACACGAAGCCAGGGCCAAGAAAATCATTTTCCTCACCCATTCCAACCTGGTAGAAGGACAAGTGATAGGCGAGTACGAGGCCAAAGAGGATAGGATGCAGGGGTACTTAACCAAGGTAAGAAACCTCATACCTAGATTTGACAAGTTCAAGATCTGACATATCCCTAGAAATCAGAATGAGCATACCAATCAATTTGCCTAATTGGCATCCGACGTCGAAACACCACAAATAGCTGATTGCTAATGGAGAAATTCGCCGAGCTAAGTACATAAGATATGATGACTAAAGTGATCGACATAATGGGATTAAAGGAAAACTACACCACCCTAATCGTACGATTCCTTAAGACGGGAGAACTCCCAAAGGACAAGATGGAAGCAAGAAAGATCAAATTCAAAGCTAGTCGATACACCATGATGAAAGAATGACCCTCGATCTACAATGAATGCCGAGCATTGTAAGGATGGGCTTAGACCATGAAAATGGCTAAGTTCAAAAGAATGACCTTCAATTTATAACAAATGCCGAGCATCGAAAAGATGGACTTAGACCATGAAAATGTCTAAGTCTAGAAGAATGACCTTTGATCTACAATGAATGTCAAGCATTGGAAGGACAGGCTTAGACCATGAAAATGGCTAAGTCCATAAGAATGACCCTCAATCTATAATGAATGTAGAGCATCCAAAGGATGGGCTTAGACCATGAAAATGGCTAAGTCCATAAGAACAACCCTCGATCTATAATGAATGTCAAGCATCAAAAGGACGGGCTTAGACCATGAAAATGGCTAAGTCTAGAAGAACGACCATCAATCTACAATGAATGTCAAGCATTAGAAGGATGGGCTTAGACCATAAAAATGGCTAAATTCGGAGGAATGACCATCGATTACAATGAATGCCGAGCATCAGAAGGATGGGCATAAACCATGAAAATGGCTAAGTTCGAAAGAATGACCCTTTATTTACAATAAATGCCAAGTGTCGAAAGGATGGGCTTAGACCATAAAAATGGCTAAGTCTGAAAGAACGGCCCTCGATCTACAATGAATGCTAAGCGTCAGAACGACGGGCTTCGACCATGAAAATGGGTAAGTCTGAAAGAACAATCCTCAATCTATAATGAATGCCTAGCGTCAGAAGGATGGGTTTAGGTTATAAAAATATCCAAGTCTGGAAGAACGACCCTCGATCTATGATATGCATGAAATATGTTAATGAAAATACTTTCATATGTGTATTGTTAGTCTAACTTTTACGTTATTCTATGACTAATTATAAATTATTTAAGTTTTGTAGGTAATGTGGGCTTAACATGTTAATGGGTTTTATCCAATGGATGGACTCCAAATTAAGCGATCTGAATCCAACTCAAATTAAAAAACAATCTTTAAGATTTAATGAGCCTAATCAGTTAAAAAGAACAACCAATCAAATTTTCTAAATTGGAGAATAAGATCAGATTTGATTGAATCAAGGAATGATTGACACCAAACCACTTCTCACAACTTGCATATTAGGAATGGATGATCAAGCCACCTTTCACATCTTGCATATTAGGAATGGATGACATCAATCCTTGTAAAGTTGTGTTGTTTTATTTAGGTACCCTAAGATTTGGGATCTTTATCAATTTTGTATATTAAAACATGTACACAACAGTGAATAGTATCAAGTGAAATTATTCACCAATTCTCTGTTCTTCATGTTTTGTAATCTTTTGATGTACAAAGCCTTCATGAGTAGCTAATTCCATTGTTTAAGGCACAGATGAAGCTTTATGGTTGTAAGTAAACATTTGATCTCTAATATTTTTCATGATTATTGAGTTATAATGCAAAGAATGTTCTTTTCTTTTAAATTCTCCATAAATGTATGTTGAGTATGACTTTAATCATGTTTTCTCAATGATTCAACTTAATGCTAGATTATTTAGTTTGATCTCATATTGTCAATTGTATGGTCTCTTACTTTATGTTATTTTTTGTAGATTTATATTGAATTATTTGATCCTATATTTTCAAAGTCAAGAACTGTATGACTTAATTTTCTATAAAGGACTAATTGAAGGGTTTCCATAATGTTAGATTGGTTTCGAAGAATTTTGAAGTATGTGGAAAAATTATAAAATGGATCAAGGTTTGTGAGTTCCATAGAGTTGATTCTAGGACTTAGAGTTTTTTCTTCTTTAAGGTTTTCTAATTAGTTTTTCTTTTTACTCATTTACTATTTGCATGTTTAATTGAATCAATTTAATTTAAGATGATCCCAAATCTTTTAGCTAGACTAGGGTTTAGTAAGGCTAATTAGAATAAGTTTGCTCCTTTGAGATTATTCACTCAAGTTCCTATGGGTTCGACCTCCACTTGTCAGAACTATACTAATGAATAGATTCGTGCACTTGCTAATATAATAAATTGACAACAAGTTTTTGGCCCTATTGCTGAGGACTTGTTTTTGCTTAAGATCAAAGGAGATGGTTCTAATTTGAATTACTTACCCTTTTACTAGTCTTACCTTAGGGTTAGTTTAATTTGTAAAAAAAAATAAAAAAATCAGATAAATTTTTTTCTTTTTTTTCATTAGTTTATATAGTGTATGACCTTGTGGGTCTGTAATCATACACAACGTGTAGTTAAGGTTGAGTCTTTTGAACCATTAGAGTTTAATCTTAGTTCTCCAATGTCAATGATGGCAGAAGGAAGAGAGGAACCCAAAAGCCTTAAACTTATTTTCTCCCATCACCATAAACTCCCCATCTTGTATTACACTACCCATAACCAATGCATCTCATTTTGAATTAAAACCACAAGTGATTGCACTTTTACCTAATTTTCATGGCCTAGATAAAGAGGACCCTTAAGTGCATATTATGGATTTCCTTGAAATTTGTAGAACCTTTAAATTTCAAAACATCTTTGATGAATCAATCCGCCTACACTTGTTTCCCTTCTCCTTGAAGGATAAAGCAAAAGCATGGTTGAACTCTCTTAGTGCCCAATCGTTTACATCTTGGGATATGCTTGTTACAAAGTTTCTTGGTAAATTTTTTCTTATAGACAAAAATAACGCTCTAAGGAAGGTGATTGTTGATTTTTCCTAAGATGAGAGTAAAAAGTTTTATGAGAGTTAGGACTATTTCAAGAATTTACTCATCAAATGTCTCCATCATGGTTTTGAAAATTAGAGGCTGGTTAAATACTTTTGCAATGGATTGACTCAAGCAAAAGGAAGTTCAATTGAAACCATGAATAAAGGAATTTTTTTCTTCAAATGAATGATAATGATCCCTATACTTTCTTGAAAGTCTTGTAGAGAACTCCCAATAGTGGGACTTTTCAAGTTACAAAGATATATTTTTAACTCTAGCTCCCGAAAAACAAGAGTTGTTTGAAGTCAGTGAATATGTGGATGTTAAAGCAAGGTAATCTGCCCTTACCTGCAAGGTAGAAAAAGCCTTATCTTTAAGTAAAATCATGGAGTCAGCAAACCAAGTGGTGTAACAACCAGAGGTTAGTTCTATATGTCTCAGTCCTTTACATTCTTCCCAAGTGTGCCCTTCCATGGTTGGATCCTTTGAGTGTACTATTGAGCATGCAAATGCACTTAACAATAATTCTAGGAAACCACTTAGGAGTACCTTTAATGAGACATATAACCCTAATTGGAGAAATTACCCAAATTTCTCCTAGAGGCAAAACCAGTCTCCAATCATTGTTGGTGGACAACTTTTACAACCCCAACCACAATTTCGTTCGCCTCCATAGTATGCTCTAATGTCACATACTCAATCTCCATTTGTAACAGAACAAAGGTAGCCTCAACAGCCTACCTTGGAGGATACACACAAGGCCTTTATGCAACAAAGTCAGTAAGTTGTGTAATCAAATCACTAGGCCTTGCAAGAGGTGAAAGCCTCATTCCAATTGAACTCATAATCCATTTCAAAGCTTGAACAGAAAATGGGTCAACTAGATACACAATTTTCTGAAAGTGAGAAGGATAAATTCTTAAGTCAGCCCATCCCCAACTTAAAGGGGTAGTTTGGAAATGCTATATCTTCTAGTTCACCAGTTGAGCGAGAACATGTACAATCCATTATTACTTTGAGGAGTGGGAAGCAAGTTGACAACTGAGTTCAACTTCTTAATGAGATAATGAGCAATAAAAAGGATCCTAAGGATGCTAGTTCATCTACTTTACAACCCCCTCTGGCTGCACCCTTATCTATTCTAGGCCACGTCCCTAAAGCACATTTTCCTTAGAGATTGCTCCCAACAAAGAAGAGAAATTATAATGTGATTATGGAAGTGTTCAAACAAGTCAAAATCAATCTTCATTTTCTTGATGTCATTCAATAAATTCCTTCTTATGCTAAATTCTTGAAAAACTTATGTACAATCAAGCGGCACTTGAATGTACAAAAGAAAGCCTTCCTTACTAAGAAAGTTAATTCAATCCTTCAATTTAAAACCCCACCTAAATACAAAGACCCTAGTTATCCTACCATTTCATGTATGATTGGAGATCATCATATCAACAGGGCTTTATTGGATTTGGGGGCAAGTGTGAACTTGCTTTCATATTCGGTTTATCTGCAATTGGGGTTAGGTGAAATGCAACCCACTCCTATGACCTTCTAATTAGCTGAATGATCAATCAAGATCCCTAGAGAAGTTGTAGAAGATGTTATGATCAAGGTTGATTATTTTTACTTTCTAGTTTACTTTGTTGTCCTCAACACTCAGCTCGTTCAAAATAATAGTGGGTCAATTCCGATTATTTTGGGTCATCCATTCTTGACCACTTCCAATGCTTTAATTAACTACTACAACGGGGTGATGAAGATTTATTTTATGACTATGACTACGGGGTTAAATATTTTTAACATAAGCAATCAAATTCCTGAACAGGATGATTTTGGAGAAGTGAATATGATTAATACACTTATATAATAGCACTTTCTCCAGTCTAGCATAAAGGAACCCTTTGAGGTGTGTCTTGCCCATTTCAGTTTGGATTTCGACATTGATCATTCCATTGAGGAGGTAAATTCTCTTTTAAATTCTATTCCCCTCATAAGTGTCGATAAATGGAAGCCAAAGGTTCTTCCTATAAAGTTATCTTCCTCTCCCCCACTCTTTTCTATTGTAAAGCCACCCAAGTTGGAACTTAAATCACTACCTGAGTCCCTCAAGTATGTGTTCTTGGGTTCAAATGACACTCTTCCTGCCATTATAGCTTCTGATTTGACTAATCATCAAGTCTCCTTGGTGGATAAAGTACTTCAAGACCATAAAAAAGCTATTGGGTGGACTATAGAAGACATTAAGGGAATCAACTCCTCTATGGTCATGCATAGGATTCACTTGGAGCAGGATGCTCACCCATTAAGGGAATCACAGAGATAGCTAAACCCTGTCATGTAAGAAGTAGTGTGTGCAGAAATTTTGAAGTTATTAGATGTTGGATTCATTTACCCGATATCGGATAGCAAGTGGGTCAGCCTGGTCCAGGTTGTCCCCAAGAAGTTTGGCATCATTGCAGTAAAAAATGAGCATGATGAGATGGTTCCAACGCATGTCCAAACAAGATGGAGAGTGTACATTGACTACAAGAAACTCAATGCAATGACAAAAAAAGATTGCTTCCCTTTGCCATTCATTGATTAGATGCTTGAGAGGTTAGTCAACCATGCTTATTATTGCTTTCTTGATGGCTATTCTGGCCATAACCAGATTCCCATAGCACTGGAGGATCAAGAGAAGACTACCTTCACTTGTCTTTTGGGACGTTTGCTTACCGACGCATGCCCTTCGGGTTATGCAATGCTCCTGCCACGTTTTAGAGGTGTATGGTGAGCATTTTCTATAACATGGTTAAACGTTTCCTTGAGGTATTTATGAATGATTTTTTTAGTGTTTGGTTCTTCTTTTAAGGACTGCTTATACCATTTAAACCTTGTGTTAGTTCGGTGTAAGGAGAAGAACCTTGTTCTAAACTGGGAGAAATGTCATTTCATGGTACGAAGTGGAATTGTTCTTGTGCATGTGATATCTCAAAGAGGGATTGAGGTTGATAAAGCCAAGGTTGATTCAATTTCCAATCTTCCGCCACCTTGGACAGTGAAAGAGATTAGATCCTTCCTTGGCTATGTCAGTTTCTATAGGAGATTCATCAAGAACTTCAGTAAGATTTCTAGACCCTTGTGCCATTTACTTGCCAAGGATGCATCCTTTAAGTTTAATGATGAGTGTCTCCATGCATTTTAGAGCTTGAAACCAAATTGACCTCCGCCCCTATCATTCAACTACCTAATTGGACTATACCTTTCGAGATTATGTGTGATACATCCCATTATGTGGTTGGAGCTGTTTTCAGACAACGGATTGATAAACTCCCCCATGTCATGTACTATGGAATTAAAACTTTGAAGGAAACCCAACTCAATTACTCCACCACAAAGAAAGAGTTGTTGGTTGTTGTCTTTGCACTCAACAAGTTTAGATCTTACTTGTTGAGCTCTAAGGTCATTATCTACTTGGATCATGCTACATTAAAGTATATTTTATCCAAGAAAGATGTTAAACCCTATTTAATCTGATGGATACTATTGCTACAGAAGTTTGACATTAAAATTCAGGACAAGAAAGGTTCTGAAAATGTTGTAGCAGACCACTTGTTTAGGATGATATTGAAGTTTGCTAGTGATTCACTACCCATTCCTGAGACTTCCCCTGATGAGCAGCTCATGTATGTTTCCCAATTACCTTGGTATGCAGATATTGTGAACTAACTAAGCAAATGCCTCAGCATTGGTTGAAATATGATAAATCAAAATTTTTATCTGAGGTTAGATATTTTTATTGGGATGATCCTTATCTATTCCAGTATTGTCCAGGTCAGTTGATTAGGAAATGCATCCCAAAGTTCAAGCAACAGAGTGTCCTTTTTCTTTATCATGATCATGCTTATGGAGGTCATTTAGCTCTTAAAAGACTGCTTCCAAAGTTCTACAATGTGGTTTTTATTTGCCAACTCTCTTTAAGGATTCTCATACATATTATGTTGCTTGTGAATGTTATAAGAAATTAGGAAGTATTTCCAAAAAGAATATGATGCCTTTAAATCCAATTCTAGTTGTTGAGCTTTTTGATTTATGAGGCATCGACTTTATGGGACCATTTTATAATTCTTTTGGCAACCTCTATATCCTTGTGGCCGTAGATTATGTTTCCAAATAGGTAGAGGCTGTTGCTTGTAAATCCAATGACCACAAGGTTGTTGTCAAATTTTTGAAAGATAATGTCTTTTCTTGTTTTGGCACCTGGCACCCTAAGGCCATCATTAGTGATAAGGGGAAACATTTTTGTAATAGGATATTTGAGTAACTAATGAGAAACTATGGTATCACACACAAGATTGCTACACCTTACCATCCTTAAATAAGTGGATAGGTGGAAATATCCAATAGGGAGATTAAACGCATTTTAGATAAAACAATGCATCCTAAGAGGAAAGATTGGTCCCTAAGGCTTAATGATGCATTGTGGGCCTACAAGACTACATTTAAGATACCCATTGGAATGTCCCCTTATAGACTTGATTATAAGAAGGCTTGTAATTTTCTAGTTGAGCTTGAACAAGAACCTATTGGGCTATTAAAAATTTGAATTTTGAGCTCAACAAGGTTGGAAATATTAGGAAACTCCAACTCAATGAGTTGGAGGAGCTTAGGAAGGATGCATATGATTGTACAAAGTCTTACAATGATAGAATGAAGAAAATTCATGACCAAAATATTATAAGAAAACATTTTGATGTTGGTCATAAGGTTCTTCTCTATAACTCTAGATTACATCTCTTTCTAGACAAGCTTAATCTAGATGGTTAGAGCCTTTTATTGTGAAAACTTTCTATTCTCATAGGGCTGTTGAAATAGAGAATCCTAAGGATGGTGTAGTATTTAAAGTCAATGTCCAGCATTTGAAATCATATTTAGAACTCAAGAATATAGATGTAGAACAAATGCTTCTGAAAGATCCTATTACCTGGATTGATCTTTTGATTTGCTAGTTTTTATTGTATTAAAAAAACAAAAAAAATTGAACTTTCTCTTCAATTTTCTACTTGTAGATTGTTTGTCTTTATTTTCTTGTTGCATCTAACATTTTGCAGGAATGGGAATCCATAACAGTCGGCTTGATAAGGTACTCCTCCTTGCCTCTCCCCCTTTTCATTATTGCAAGCACCCAAATTTCGTCTCGGGTCATGTGATGGTATAAGGTCAGTATAACAATTATTAAAGGGCAGAACTTTGAACACCCTCAGCTTAGGA
>JAOXJP010288614.1:0-18978 GCA_025762735.1 Platanus orientalis | reverse complement strand
ACAAAAGAGAGATTATAAAAGTGGGTTTTAAGTTTTTCTAGACTGATGACATTAGGAAACACAAAGCTTATTTGGATAAACATAGATAATCAGTGAAATTTAGAAAAGTGTAGTTGAATTGTGGAAAGATTGATGATAGATTTTATTTGATATGATTAGGATTATATTGATGATTATGGATTGTCTATCATGCACTAAGACTTATTGAAGGATCTAACATTAGTCTTATCTGATTAATCATTGGAAAAGATGCCACCACGAAGGTTTAAGCCTTAGGTGGAGGAAAATGAAACGAATGACCTTAATGGTGCTTTTAGGGCCATTCAACAATTGGTCATATGTACCCCGTTATGGAAGACTATGTTAGTGGATTCAATGTGTATGGGTTGTGTTATTCGCCTATATAGGATTAACATGACCGCAGACCTTATACACTTAGAGATTTTAGATTTTGATGGCATTCTAGGCATGGATTAGCTTACTGCCCACCATGCCAAGGTTCATTGTTTCACAAAGGAAGTCACTTTTGACGTTCCTAATCAGCTCGAGGTAGTGTTTAAGGGAACAAGGACCTTTCCTAAGCTCATTTATGCTCTTCGAGCTGAGAAGATAATGCAGAAAGGTGGATTAGGCTATCTTGCTTATGTCACCTTAGATCAAGAGAATGAAGCAAGGCTTGGATACATATCTATTGTTTGTGAGTTCAGTGATGTGTTTCCAAATGACCTTCCTAGACTTCCACCGAATCGGGAGATTGAGTTTGCTATTGAGCTGAATGAAGGCATTAATCCTGTTTTTATGGCACCAGCTAAATTGAATGAGCAGAAGGTGCAATCACAAGACCTCATAGACTGAGGATTTGTCTACCCGAGTGTGTCCCCTTGGGGTGCACCAATTCTATTTGTTAAAAAGAAGGATGGATCTTTGAGGTTGTGCATAGACTATAGGCAGCTGAATTGTGTCACAGTAAAGAACAAGTACCCACTACTGCGCATCGATGATCTCTTTGATTAGCTAGAGGGTGCAAAAGTGTTTTCTAAAATTGATCTTTGGTCTGGTCACTATCAATTGAAGATCAAGAATGAAGACATACCGAAGACTGCCTTCAGAACAAGATATGGACACTATGAATTTCTGGTTATGTCTTTTGGACTGACCAATGCTCCTATAGCATTCATGGACTTTATGAATTGAGTCTTTCGCCCATATTTGGACTAGTTCGTAATAGTGTTCATTGATGACATTTTGGTTTACTCAAGAAGTGCCAAAGAACATGAGGGACATCTCTGAATTACCTTGCTTACATTGAGAGACCATAAATTGTACGCCAATCAACAAGTGTGAATTTTGGCTTGATCAAGTTGCTTTCTTGGGGCATGTTATCTCCAAGGATGAAATTTTCATGGATCCTAAGAAGATAGAAGTTGTTGTGAATTGGCCAAGGCTTATGAACGTGATAGAAATTCGTAGTTTTTTGGGTTTAACTAGTAATTATAGAAGATTTGTGGAAGGTTTTTCAAGTATTTCAGGACCTTTAACTAAGTTGACTCAGAAAAATGCTAAGTTTGATTGGACTGAGGCTTGTGAGAAGAGCTTCTTAGAGTTAAAGGACCATTTGATCTTTGCACTTGTTTTGACCTTGCCATCTAGCATGGGAGGAAAATACATCATTTACAGTGATGCTTCGCATAAAGGGCTTCGGTGTGTTTTGATGCAAGAAGGATGTGTTATTGCCTATGCTTTGAGACAACTAGAGCCACATGAGAAAAATTTACTAATCCATGACTTGGAACTCGCAACTGTAGTGTTTGTCCTCAAGATTTGGAGGCATTATTTATATGGGGTTCAATCTAAGATCTATACTGATCACAAGAGCTTAAAGTACCTATTTTCGCATAAAGATTTGAACCTGAGACAAAGAAGGTGGCTAGAACTGATAAAGGATTATGACTATACAATCCTTTACCACTCGGGGAAAGCCAATGTCATTGCAGATACACTTAACTGGAAATCATCTACTGAGCTAGCTTGTGTGATGGCACACTTATGGGTTTAGCCAGTTTTAAATGACCAAGTCTAGACAGCACAAAAATCAGACCCACAGACTCTGAGGATTGTTGAGGAAGTCACAAAAGGTTTGAAAGAAGAATTTACACTTCAGGATGATGGTTCACTATGGTATGGAAAGCAATTATGCGTGTCTAATGAATCTGCTCTCAAAGAGGAAATCATGACGGAAGTGCACAGCTCTTCATATTTAGTTCATCCAGGGAGTACAAAAATGTATAAGGACCTAAAGGAGTAGTTCGATCTGGTGGAACAACATGAAGTGAGAAATTGTTAAGTTTGTATCCGATGTTTAACTTGCTAGATGGTGAAAACCGAACATCAAAATCCTGCTGGACTGCTACATTCATTGGATATTCCGGAATGGAAATGGGAACATATTGGTATGGATATTGTTAGCGGTTTGTAGAAGACCAAGAAGGGTTTCGACTCTATTTGGGTGATTATAGATCGACTGAAGAAATCTACCCATTTTTCATCTGTTAAAGTAAATTACCCACTTGATAAGTTGGCCAAGTTGTACATAGATAAGTTTGTGAGACTTCATGGTATTCCAGTTGGAGTTGTGTCTGATCGGGATACACATTTCACATCATGATTTTGTAAAAGCTTACAGCATGCTTTTGGTACCAAACTGAATTTCAGTATGTCTTTTCATCCACAATCAAATGGACAGTCAGAACGGACCATTTAGATATTGGAAGACATGCTTTTTGAAAGGGAGTTGGGATGAACACTTGCCATTGGTTGAATTCTCTTACAACAATAATTATCAGGTGAGCATACAAATGGCACTGTTCAAAGCTCTCTATAAACAGAAATGTAGAACTCCCATCTGTTGGGAAGAAGTTGGTGAACGAAAGTTGCTTGGACCAGAGTTGGTCTAAATCACTACTAAAATCTGACTGATTAGAGAGAGGCTTTTGACTGCACAGAGTCAACAAAAGAGCTACGCAAACAAAAGACAACGGGAACTTGATTTTGTAGTAGGTTACCATGTTTTTCCTAAAGTTTCACCAGCTGAAGGTGTAATGAGGTTTAGCAAACTGGTAAACTCAATGCCAAATTTATTGGACCCTTTAAGATTCTAAAGTAGATTGGACAAGTTGCCTATCAGTTGGCATTGCCATCGGATTTGGCACATGTTCACAATGTATTCCACGTGTCGATGTGAAGAAAGTATGTCATGGACCCATCACATGTCATCTAATGTGAACCATTGCAAGTCAGGACTAATTTATCATATGATGAGCAACCTATTAAAATCCTCGACTGTAAGGAGCAAGTGTTGTGTTCTAAGATCATTTCCTATGTGAAATTTCTATAGCATAGCCATACCAATGAGGAGGCTACTTAAGAAAGTGAGGACAACATGAAGGCGAAATATCTGCATCTATTCTAGGACCAAGGTATGCACAAATTTAGGGACTGAATTTTTGATAAGGAGGGGAGGATGTAATACACTGCATTGTATTAAATAGGTAAAAATGTAATTCAACACACTTAAGGGTAAAGTTTCCACTTCACATGTTTCTATAGACCTTAGAGTGGTTTAAGAACTTATTGAACCAAGTTAGAAGCATAAGACTCCAGTTGGGTTTTGGACTTGTCAAACTTAAAGTTATCCTGATTGGGTATTTGAGGTAACTTCATGGGACCACCGATACCATTCGCGAGTGAATTAAAGTACAAATAATATACCAATAGAAATATCTAGAAGTCTAATTTTTAACCCATTAAATGGAGTATGATTATGAGCCTTTTAGAAGAAGTTATGACAATTATCCTACAAGGAGTCAGTGTTGACAAGCCTATAGATTTAGGGTAACTTCCTGAAACAATTAACACAAATCCAGAATTAATTAGAGGATAAGATATACTTTATTGAAAAGGTCTTGAAGTCTAGTTTCCAACACAACAAACGGAGATCAATTATGAGTTTTCTAGAGAGAGTTATAGGCATTTTAGTGCAAGAGGATAAAAGCTGAGAAAAACCTGTTCATTTGAATCGATCTATGATCAAACCAGGAACCTCATAGTCTGAGAAAACTATAGAAAATATGTTGGATCAATCAAGGATTGAATCAGGATCAATCTAAATGCATAGAATTACGATTTTGTGAGGAAAAGATGATTTTGTTTTCAATTTGGGGAGTGTGGGATCCACCCAACTCGACCCCAAAAACTATAAATATTATGATGGAACCCTAATACCCTCACTTTACACCAAAAAGAGGTAGAGGAAGAGGAAGAGAAGGAAAAACAAGGAAACGACTAGGGTTTGAAGGATTTTACGGATTTTTGAGGAACAAAGCTAGGAACAAAGTTGTGATTCAATAAAGAGGTAAAAAACTATGTAATCTAATGTTTTTGACCTAAGATTCTTAGATATTAAAGGATTCCAGAGCTTTTCTTAAGTTTTGAAAGCCAGAGTTATGTACAAATTTGAAAAAGGATAAGTGAGAAAAAATCTGATATTTTTATATGAAAATCATGGATTTTAATTGTTATAGATCTAGGTTTTAAACTTGCATCTGATCTCTATATTTTATCTTGATTCAAGCATGAAAGCATAGGTATATGAGTAAAGTTTTTTACAAAATAGTACATGTATCACCATATTGTTGATCATATTATATGTTATTTACATCTACATGTGAGTTATAGAATGATCAGTAGAGAAGAATAATGAGGTAAGTTATATATACAACATGAGATTTTGGAAAGAAATTTATAGATTGTTTTAAGATGGTCAAACAAATCCTAATTTTGAAAATAATATGGTACTGTTAAATGCTGAATCAAGTTATTGCTATATGTAAGAGCGTAAGTATATGTTGGATGATTAAATTGTTATTGATATGATCTCTGCAATATAAAGTGTTAAAGTTATGAACTTTATTTTGTGAATTTGTAAAAGATATGATCTCTGAAAAGTTACATGTTATGTTTGGTTTCCATGTTAACCCTTCGTCATCCAATGATTATTGTAATGATGCTCATTGCACCTGGCTTATGGTGTAAGTGACCATTTTGCTGAGGTAATGCTTTTGAGTTAATAATTCATCGAAGGTAATGAGGCTTAAACAAACCCTTCGCTAGGGGTAATGAGGCTTGAACAAACCCTTCGTTGAGGGTAATGAAGCTTGAACAGACCCTTCACCGGGGTAAATGAAGCTTGAACAGACCCTTCACCGAAGGTAATAAAACTTGAACAAACCCTTCGTCGGAAGTAATGAGGCTTGAACAGACCATTCGTTAGGGTTAATGAGGCTTGAACAAATCCTTTTGTCAGGGGTTAATAGGCTGATATGATATTGTATTGTAATGCATTATCTTTGGCATGAGATTACTGAAATGTTATATGTGAATATTTGAGTGCTACGTGAAAGAATGAAAAGAAAGTGAAACTTAAAGAAAGACTGAAATCTAAAATCTGAAATATACAAAGAAGAAAAATAAGAATGCTACATGTTAAGAAAAGTGATAAGAAAACGAATGAAAATAAAATAAAATAACAAAGGTAAAAGAATGTTGTGTTTATAAGATTGATAGTATACATTATAGTATAAGTATGATAAGAAATTAGTATTGTAACTGTTATTTTATTGTCTCATATTGTCTTATCTACTCCTACTTCATTTTACGATTTTTGATCTGCATCTTGCTATAGTCTTGACCATTACTTTCTGTATAGCATTGCATCTTTTCTACTGGGTTCTCCAAACTCACTAAATACTATACATGAAACGAAGAAGAAAAAGAGTTAGAGCAAAAATAAAGATGATGCTTGGAAAATTGTGACTCTTGGTTATTGAAATAGAGAGATTTAGTTGCTGAAATGGAGAGATGCTTAATTTATTGTTTCAGATTTTAGTTCAGACATTGTTATTTATTCAAGAGATGTAATAGTTAGTTGATTTCAGTTTTAACACTTTAGTATGAGATTGTTATGTCTTTTAGCATAATTTAAATGGTGGTTATAGGATTTATATTTCAAATTAATTATGGATTTTATATGAATATAATTAAAGTATTAGTTTGCTATTACACTGCGAATGATTGAATGTGATGAATGGATTGAACCTGTGGTAAAGTACATGAGTGCAGAAAGAAAAAAAAATTATTGACAAAAATTGATAAAAATGTGTGAATGATAAGGAAGAGAAAGAAATGAAAAAAATAAAAATTTATATGCCATTGTAATACCTCAATACATGAATGAATGATGTCATGTCTTGAAATTTGTGTCCTTTGGATATGGGTTTCGGTCGTCACAAATAATGGTATTAATATTTATATTAGGATTTTCTGATTTATCATGAATTAAAAACTGATATGCCCTATTGTTATGAATATAACCAATAAATATACAATTAACTATTTTAGGTCCTATCTTAATCTTTTTAGGGATAAAGACCATCATATTTCCTAAACATCCCCACATTTTCAAGAATTTATAGGAAAGAATTCGACCTTTCCATAATTAATAAGGTGTCTTATTAGTTTTTTTATAAAGCATTCTGTTGAAAATATAATTTGTGGAAAATACTGTTTTCTCTCAGAAATTCTAGGATAAACCAGAACTTATCGACATAACATTCATCATTTTCTTTAAGGTTATACTTTTTCATTCAACAACTCTGTTTTCTTTTAAGGTTCTATTTAACCGTTTCTAGGAGAAATAACAAATAATAATAAAAAAAATTGTTATTTTATTTTTTCTTATTGATCCGACCTAGTTCGGTTTGACATGTGCATGTGTATTGGTTTGGGCTTAGCCCATGTTGGCTAAATCCTCCCCATTCCATAAAACTATAGTGTCCCTTGGAGCTCAAGTTTATGTCTAAAGCTATTCTATATAAACCTCCAAACTTTTCTTGACTAACCAATATAGGACTATTCAAGTTTTACACCTTTTAATCAGTGTTCAACTGGACACTATTAGAGACAATTTCTCGTTCACCCATTAACATTTTTGATCAACCAGCTATACGGCGTTATTCTCCTCATTGAGGTGAATACAAACCATTGTGAACCCGCCTCAAATGACTTGTAGATTCCACTTTTATTTTGGTTCAAAGATAACCAAACAATCAGATTTGAAAATCTGAGCACAATCACAAGAACAAGATGATGAAACTTGGACTCAATTTCATGGAATCAGTTAAAAGGTCTTAATATATATATATATATATATATATATATATATATATATACGTTTATTTATTTAATGAGAGACCATGAGAGCGGAAAAATAAGGCACTCAAAGCTGCTTCTTTTTTTCCTCATTATTTAATGCAATTGGTTGGCAACAACCGACTCATTTATTTGGTACTTCCTAAAAAGCAGCCATCCGACCATGGGGCCATTGAGTATAAATTTGATAGATGTTTTTATCTACCACTAAAAGTAATAATTTATTCATATTTTTTTAATTATTTTAGGCATTCTTCTTAAGGATGCTTGGAATAAGGATATAAATGCAAGAATTTTAATCACAGGTAGACTTATTTAGATTTGGATATTGGTTTTGTAATGAGCAGATTGAATTAACAAGAGTTATAGTATACATTATAACACCGTAACAATTTTTTGTGTATTTAAAATGTATAAGAGATCTAGGAGTTGTTGTGAGAACCAAAGATATAAGAAGATGCATTTTTTCTTAATTGATATCTCTCTTTGTCCCTTTCTCCAACGAATGCATTTCTTCAAAATGAAGAGTTGCATAAGAAGAAAGAAGGGGTCTGATAGACTGATACAATAAATTTGCAACAAGTCATCTTATCATTGGGTTGTATAAGAGTATGATAGAATAAAAAAACAAGACAATCACAAGTTTTCAAGGAATCCTAATGACAGGTTTGTCATATTTGTAAATGTAATATATAGTTGGTTGTCAATTCTACTCCAAGTGAAAATATATGGAGTAGTAGACTATAAGTCATGATATGTATTCATTGTATATTTGCAGTCCTAATATAACTAGGTGGTTGAGTTTGGGGAATTAAGCATGAAGGATCGCATTCAAGACCATAAGTCCACAAGACTGAAAGATAGGAACTCAAAGATCAGTCAAAAGCTATATTATCCCGCATTACACTAAAAGGATAAAAATGTAAATTAACACACTTCAGGGTAAAGTTTCCACTTCACATGTTTATATAGACCTTAGAATGGTTTAGGAACCCATTGAACCAAGTTAAAAGCGTAAGACTCAAGTTGGGTCATAGAGTTGTCAATCTTGAAAGTTATCTTGATTGCGTATTTAAGGTAATTTCACAGGACCATTGACACTAACTCCAAGTGAATTAGAGTACAAATCATATATCTATAGAAATATCTAGGAGTCTACTTTTCAACCCATCAAACGGTGTGCAATTACAAGCCTCTTAAAAGAAGTTATGATAATTCTCTCATAAAGAGTCATTGCTAATAGACCCAAAGAATTAGGATAACTACTCAAGCCTACTAACACGAATCCCCAATGAATTAGAGGATGAGATATACCTTGTTGGAAAGGTCTTAAAGTCTAGTTTCCAACACAATAAATGGATGTCGATTATGAGTTTTTTAAAGAGAGTTGTAGAAATTTTAGTGTGAAGGGGTAAAAGCTGAGAAGAACCTGTTCATTTGGATCGATCCAAGACTTTCTGGTCTAAGAAATATGTATGAACAGCGTTGAATCGATTCAGGATTGAACCAGGATCGATCCAATCGCCTAGATTGTGATTTTTTTTTATAAGTAAAATAATTGTATTAAGCCAAAATGAGGTTACAATCTAACATATACATGCTGGTTTACATCTTTGTAAATAGTCTCCACAAGGGGAGGAGAAAAAACTTCAAGGCAAAGCAACTGCTCATTAGGTGATGTGGCCTAATTGAACAAAATGTCTACTGGCTGATTTGTTGCTCTCTAGACGTGGTGGATATCAGCATGTTCAAACTCCTTAAGGGCATTGGTAATTTTTTCTTTAAGACTTAGGACCCTCCAAGGGCATTTACTTTTATTATTCATGATGTCTATAGCTAACTTGGAGTCTAAGTTAACTCTCAACTTAGTGATACCAAAATTTTTTACCACCACCAACCCATGGTACAATGCAAACATTTCCATCCACAATACATGTTGTTTAGACGTACCAACGTAGCCAATCAAAGGCTCCCCATCACAATTCCGAATTAAACCACCATAGCGCGATCTGTTTGACTTCATTGAACCATCACATGATAGGACCCAAAACTCCTTTGTGGGTCTCGACCAAGTGAATAAAACACATTGCTGACCTGTTATCTCCATCCTCATATTCCACTCATCAGCCACATGTGATAATAGGGGGTTATCAGCCACGATTTTGTTCAAATGCTTTATTTTAATTTCCACGTCAACCATAATATCAACACATACCGTATCTCTCCTCCTTGCCAAGTTGCTGAAGCATCTCTGATTACGTTCTCTCCATAGAAGATATATAGTGCCGTTGAGAAATAGTTTAGCAATGGTGGTAGCCATGCCATGCCATGGGAATGTGTTCATGATCCACTGTAACTCATCAACAAAGGTTCTAGCCCGTTTCCTATATGGGTGCAGCTTTCTCAATATCTCTTACCAGACCACTCTTGAGAAGGGACAATTAAAGAACAAGTGTTCCAATGTTATCTAATGATATTGACCTCATTTTTTGAGAGTTTTTACAAGTTTCACACAAGTTTTGAATGAGTTTTTAAGTGAATATGACAAGAAACATTGAAGAACTTCTTAAGCATGTAAAGGTTGAATTTTCATAAAGAAAGTAATTGTTTTTCATAAGTATAATAATGATTTTGAAATCCTATAAAATATAGACTATCATGTAGATCAAGGCATGTAAAATTGTATTGCATAAAAAAGTTTTTAAGAAATACTATTAGTATTGAAAGTATGGATAAAGTTTCATTGTTATAACATTATAGATATTGAAAAGCCATTGTACTGATATAAGCATTGTGATAGAGATTATTGTTAATGTATTGTATGGACTGTTATAAAATTTCTATAAAAAGTTTCATAGAGAGTGCTTAGATAGTCAAACAAACTCCATTGGTTTTGAATTAGTATTATATTGTATTGAATATATTAGAGACTACACTATTATAGTAAAGAATGTAAAGAAGTGATTATATTGATTAAAATTGATAGAGTCAAAGAAATGCATGTGTATGATTGAGGCCACCCTTCATCGTCAAAGGGGAAACATTGATGATGCTTAGTACACCTGCCTTATGGTGTGAATGACCCTTTTACCAAAGATTATAAACTGTTATCTGTGACTCTTTTCACCGTAGAAAAAATTGGTGAATCAAGTGGCTTTTCTCACCGGAGATAAAATTGGTGAATCAAGTGACACTTCTCACTGGAGATAAAATTGGTGAATCAAGTGGCTCCTCTCACCGGAGATAAAATTAGTGAATTAAGTGGCTCTTCTCACCGGAGATAAAATTAGTGAATCATGTGGCTCTTGTACCTGAGATAAAATATGTGTATCATGTCGCTCTTTTCACCAAAGATAAAATGATGACATTAACATCGTATTGTATTGCATTGTCATTGGCTCATCCATGCATGAGATTAGATCGTATCGTATTGTATTGTCATTGTTATAGTATTGTTTACATGTATATGCAGTGTTATTGTATTATTAACTTACTTTCATCATAGTACTAAATGTTAACTGATATAGAATTGTTAAAGAAAGGTTAAGAAAGATTTATAAAGATTGCTAAATGTTCAAAAATAATTTTACAGCATGTGTTAAATTAAAGTAGAATTGAAAAAAAATTAGTAGTATAAAGATCATATTTTTGCATATGTAATGTCTTGTTCCCATTCTACTATCTTTTTACTGATTTTATCATATTATGCAAGTCTTGACCATACTTTTGTATAGCATTACATCTTTTCTACTAGGTTTTTCAAACTCACTAAATACTACACAAGAAATGAAGATGAAGAAGAGTTAAAGCAGGAATAAAGATGATGCCTAGAGGATTGTGGTTCTTAGTTGCTGAAATGCAGAGATGATTAGTTTATTGTTTCAGATTTTAGTTCAGATATTGTTATTTATCCAAGAGATGTAATAGTTAGTTTATTTTAGTTTCAACACTTTAGTATAAGATTGTTATGTCTTTTAGCATGGTTTGAATGGTGGTTAGAGGATTTATAATTCAAATTCATTATGGATCTTATATGAATACAATTAAGGTGTTAGCTTATTATTCCGCTGTGATTGATTGAATGTAATGAATGGATTGAGCCTGTGGTGATGTACATGAGTGTAGAAAGAAAATTTATAGATAGAAATTGATAAAAATGTGTGAATGATAAGGAAATGAAAAAAAAATTATATGCAATTGTAATACCTCAATATATGAATGAATGATATCGTGTCATAAAATTCGTGTCCTTTGGATATGGGTTTCAGGTCACCATAAAAGCACTTTCAAGTTATTAATTATTATTGTATTGTCAATTCCATGCCCAAATAGAAGTATTGCATAGGCTATGGTTTAATTGTATTCATGCATGTTTAAGAGTCTTTGAAGTGTTAAGAGTGAAGAACCATGCTCAAGCAACACTAATGAATGGAGATGTTCCACATATTGCTCAAGACATGTCCAACCATGTGGAAGACCTTACATGGCCAAGGCATCATGGACATTGTGCTGAAAAGATAAATAATAATTTATCTAAATGTGATGGGTGCTTAAAATGCCTTAAATTGGACCAAGGTTGGATCTAGGAAGGATTACAAACTAATATATGACCTTAGGCATAGTCTTGAACTACTCTAAGTTCAAAATTTTATTTTAAAATGAAAAATACATAACTTAGAGAGTTTGAGCGCTCAAGAGTCACTCTGCTCTAACGGGTTTAAGAGCTCAAAGCTAGGCTTTAAGTGCTCGAAATTGAGCACTCTAAGATACCCAAGAGGGTCTAGAGTTGAAGCGCTTGAAAGAATTTGGAGTACATGAATGTGACAGAATTGGAAACTCCAATTCAAGACTCTTCCAACAGCTAGGTTTTTTTTACCATTGTAAAAGAGTCGTTGGAGCTCGCAAAGAAGAGGATTTTTCTCTATAAAAAGGTTATTTAATCACCATTACCACTAATCAATCACTCTTAATCATTTGAGCCATTATTACGAAACTTTTCAAGATTCTTTGGTGAGTTATTGAGCCTCATATGTAAATCCTAACTTGTAGGTAAATCTACATGACTTTGAGTGAGTTTTCCGAAGTATATTCATTACCAAGTCATGTAGGAGATTCAAAGGCTCATACGTTGAGTCTTAGAGAGCAATTTGAAATTCCTAGGGGACTAGCGGAAATGTTCTAGAGGGGGTCAATAGGACATTAAAATTCTTTTCATAATCTATTAAGTTTCTACCCAATTTTATTACCTTTATTAGGAAGATGTTAATTAGACTGGTTTCTTAGTGATTAAAATTTTTAACTAGAATTTTCACTGAGGGTGTGTCTAAGGTTGATTTTGGATGAATGTGCCAATGATGCTTAAGTGATCCAAGTTGTGTGAAAGTGGACAGTAAAATGCTCAAGATAAATATAAATGCCAGCACAAACACACACACACATAAGAGGCACTAGATTTATAGTGGTTTGGCCACTCGAGGGCCTATGTTGTCGTACCCCGAAACCTATACCAGTTGGTCTATGAATTCCAATGTGAGACATTAATCCATTTCATTCTTAATTTGATACCATTCCATATTGCATATAAATTTTTTTATATGTTATTCTTTCATAATTAAAAAAATTAGAATTTTCCAACCCCCCTAAGTGGTCCAAAATGGTGAAGAATCAAGCTGCTAGACTTTTACCCAATAGCTAATGTTTAGGCGTCTAATTCAAATTCAGGTGTCAGAAGTAAATTTAGGTGTCAGGTCCTGGGGCCCGCCCCTGTGACCTTTGGTCTTCCCTAAAGCCATGCTAGACCTCCAAATGACCCTCTTCACTATAAGAAAGTTGGTTTTTTTCGAAGGTCACAACTGTAGAAATAAGTATTAATAATTGTCGAAAAAAGTATTTTTGACAGGTTTTAAGGTTGTCGATACTTGTCAACTAAAACACCGTTGAAAAAACTAATCAACGGATTCTCTACCCATCGATAAATATGTTTTACATTTATCAACGGTTTGCAACCATCAATGTATAATTTAATACACCATTGAAACATATAAACTTAAAGCGTCGAGAATAATGCATCTATTCTAATGGCCATTGGCCATAGAAAAAAGTCATTTTTACAACGATAGGCAACCGTTGAAATAAGTGAAATTGATATATGTTTCAACACTTTTTACCGTCGAAATAAGTGAGATTGATATATATGTTTCAACACGCTTTAACCATTGAAATAATATTTTTTACCATATGGTTCAATGACCAGTGATCGTCGAAATAAGTTTTTATTTTTTTAAAAATAAAACTGGATTTCTATTTGCATTCTTCAGAGTATCATAACCTGATTGAACATATAAACTGGAATAGAATTATGCAACACTTAACATATATATGAAATAACGCAAACTAAAATATCCCAAAACAAAATACGATTATTTAAACCAAACTACAATATTTTAAACCAAAATAAAATAGTTCAATCCAAAATAGTCGAAACCCAAATATAATTTTTCAACCCACGATAAACCAAAACAAAATAGCTGCTGCAAATGTCACCAAGTGTGTTCTTGTTTGCTTTCCTGCACTACTTACAATAAAGAGTGTCAGCACCCAAATTTTGACTCGGGTCATATGGTAGCATAAGGATAGCATAACAACATTTAGGCATTATGACTCTAAGCACCCTTAGCTTAGGAAGAGTAGACCTGGACTCTAAGAGGTTAGGCATTCCCAAAGAGGTCTTCCTGGATGCTTAGTCGTGAATGAACTAGTCAAATCACCTTATTACAGCCTTGTGGATGTGGGGCACCCACTTTGTTTCACTGGTGGCTGATCCCTCCTTTCTTTCTTTTTGTGAGAGAGAGGGATTTGGGCTTTTGTTTGAAGTTGCCACCAACTCGGGGTTTGACCGACGAAGTTAGACATTGGTTCTCTTCTTCGGGGAAGAGGAGAAATCTAGACCCAAAGGTCTAGGGTTTAACTCCCAACACTAGTCTGTGTTCCTGAGATTTAGGGTAAGTTGTTTGGTTACACTTGGGGAAGGTGTTAGGAATCCCAAATACCCACCTTTTTATGGCAGCTTCTCCCATTCATACAAGTTTTATTCTTATATCAATACCCATGCTTTATTAATGTTGAGTTACAAGCTTGCTAGACTTTTCTCAGGCTTAATGCCTGATTTTAGTCTCAATGCCTAATTTTTTAACGCCTGAATTTTAATTCAGGGTGAAAATCAGGCTTTGACTTATGAACAGTCCAAAAACTGTTCTTTATTTTGTCATATTCTAATTGCAGGAGACCCCTCATGTGTTAGGTCTTTAGAGGGATGATGGACCCCTCTAAATGGTTCATTGGTTGATTATTTAGGGTTAGGTATTAACCCTAATGGAAGGAAAATAAAGGGACATAATTTTTTTTTTTTTGTCTTACAAGCTCAATGCTTGTTTTTTTATCTCAACGCTTGATTTTCCAACACTTGAATTTTAATTCAGGGTGAAAATCAGGCGTTGGAAAAGTTGATCAGATCAACACCTCTGTGCAATCTTTTAGGATGCTTTGGTGGGTCCCAACACTATGGGACTCATGGTTCAGGTTAAGGAAAGTTTCATAGGGTTGCATTGTGCAACCCTAGGGGTCCTGATGCAGGCCACGTGGAGATATGATCTCCCAAAGTAGGCCACATGATTTGCTATAGGTTTAATGCTTGAAGGTTCAACACCTAAATTTTAATTAAGGGGAAATTCAGGCGTTGGGTACTAAACCAGCAACCAACTTAGGTTTTTGAGCCACCAAAGTGGGGCCCAGTGGGGCAAGATCTCTCCTGGGTCTATGCACTAACCCTAGGGTGGACTTACACTTAGCTAAATTTTAGAAAAAAAACATGACTTTTAAGCCCAGGCTTAACACCTAAAATTCACTCTAATGCCTAAAATTAAATTCAGACTTTGGGACAGAAATGAGGCCCTATAGAGATGCATGTGCACATGATTGAATTTTAAAGGCTAGGTCTGCCATGGGACAGGGCTGAAGAAGAATCAGGGCTCCCTGGGGTGGGTCCCTGACTCAACACCTGATTTTCTCTTGACGCTTGTTTATTCAATGCCTGATTTTTAATTCCCTAAAAATCAAGCGTTAGTTATTGGAAGAAATTCCAGTAGATGGATTTCTCGATTTTAGAACCCTTAGGGTTTTGAAAAAGTTACAAAATTAACCATGCTTGCAGGAAACATATATATGAACATCATATAAAAATTTGAGCTTTAGATCATGCATAGAAAATTCAAACTAAAATCATCAAATATTTATTAAACTAGGTCTCAAAAGACCTGGTTTTAGGGGTTTGTTTGGAAGGCCATCTTGAGGCCTTCCATAGCTCATAAAATCATGAAATTAAATCTAGTATGTAAACATAAGTCTAGTCTAACATAGTCAAATTTGGGCTTTGGCAGCTCTCTACAAAAATACAAGAAAATCAACATGGAAATAGGTAAAAAAATGAAGGCAAGTAGAGGCTATTGAGCCTCTACTGTGTAACCTGAATTTGAGTAGTGCTCTAACATGAATTGGACAACATAACTGTCATGCCCTAAAACCTGCATGAGAAGATCATGGTAATATTATGGAATCACACGTGTACGGCATTATGGATTTCGGCAAGTGACATTACCCTTTTCTTGCAAAAGGGGTTTCTTACTTACGTAACTTAGTATTTGCAACATGTATATTTTTTTCATTTCTTTTATCCCAATCACTTAACCTCAATTGTCAATACATCGTAGCAAAAGCATAACCATAAAGTAACATCCATTTAACGGTTGCAACTGAAAGTATTATCATGCATTATAAACTAAGCAGTGGAAAGTATAACTAACATCCATACCAAACTACATTCTCCAAAATAAACAATCTCATCATATGGGGCCACCAAGTAGGCCAATAACAAAAGTCTCCAATAGAACCACAAATGTCTCATATAAGTCATACTAACAATAAAAGTCTTCAACGAAACCATAAATGTCTCACATAAGTCATACTCAATAATCCCTGTGTCATACACAAAGTGTGTGGTAGAAATAAGATGAATGGAAAGAAAGTAAATAAAATGGTCTTCTCATCCCAAAAACCATGTCTTGAAACTAAACAGACCAAAGATCTCATGCTATAGGGTGCCATCTGAAAGGGTGGTAAAAACATGGGTAAGCTATAAAGCCCATGAGAGAACATACATAATGTCCCATGGAATAAATCGAATGTCACGAGTACAGAATGATACTAGATCAGAACATATGAATTATATAAGAATCGATCTAACTACAACAATAATCAAAATCTAGTAAAGGTTCCAGAAGTGCATAAGTTGAATCAACAAAAGCTCATAACTAAAAAGTAATGCGCAGCTCATAAGGAAAGTGCAACATGCAATGCAAATGTTTGCTTTAAGAATACTTATAAATAATTAGGCTTTAACACCTCTAAAATAGGTTGCCTTAGCCAATAGATATCAAAATAAATGCATGCTCATAGAAGTCTAATGCAACTCTCAAACTCATATAACCCATGAAGGGTTTTCAACAAAGCACACCTCGGATCAAAACAACTCAACTCATGTAGGGTTCCAAAATCAAATCTCATCAAAACACCTTGTAACAAATCCAATAGATTAGCTCACGTAGGGCCTCTAACAAAACTGAAATCATGTAACCCATGTAGGGTCTCTACAAAACGGAAATCTTGTATGACCCATGTAGGGTCCCTAGCAAAGCTAAAATCTCAAACAGATATGGTGGGCAATTAGTGCCATCTTCACCTATTAATGCCACCCGGTGATTGGGTCTTGAACTAAAATGGGTTAATAAACCAATATAGCCCGCAAAAATCTCTCAGGACATCAATGGTTAGCCCATAAAAATCCTCTAGAGCATCAAGGGTTGGTAGACAACTAGTACCGTCTTCACCTATTAATGCTACCCAGTGATTGGGTCCTGAACTAAAATGGGTCAATAAACCAATATAGCCCACAAAAATCCCCCAAGGCGTCAAGGGTTAGCTTGCAAAAATCCCCTAGGGCATCAAGGGTTGGTGGGCAACTAGTGCCATCTTCACCTATTAATGTCACCCGGTGATTGGGTCCTGAACTGAAATGGGTCAATAGACCAATATAGCTCACAAAAATCTCCTAGGGCATTAAGGGTTAGCCCGCAAAAATCCCCTAGGGCATTAAGGGTTAGCCCACAAAATTCCCCAGGGCATTAAGGGTGGTGGGCAACTCGTTCCATCTTCACCTATTAATGTCACTCAGTGATTGGGTCCAAAACAAAATCCGCGTAGTCGGAACGGTACTTTAAAATCAATGCATATATAAAGTAATATATAACTATATAAGGGTACAGTGTAAGAGAAGTCCAACTAACAAAACTTATAAGTAAGACCATGTAAAGACCATACTTGAAACCAAACGGAAAGTAGTAGCTCATACTCACACCAAAACAAAGTGCTTGGAAATTCTTTTTCTAACTTTCTAAAACCAATGATAGTGTAAAAGTATCAAAAAAGTCATGTATATGGGTGCAAGGATACTAATTTGGAGTTCATCAAATCAAGTGTAAGTGGACATAATCAAGTGAAAATCATAATAATAGCATTAATGAGAAACTAGCATACAAGATAGCATTAGCAATAAAGCTTGGAATCAATTAAGGTAAGTAATGACTACCAACTAGCAATGAGGATATGGATAGGAATTTCATATATAGAGAATTCAAGGCAAACATCAAGTATGAAGAGTATAAATCATTTTCCCCTTTTTGCTTTCATATATATTCAACCTTCTTACCTTAAATCATAGAGAGAAGCTTAGGATTTCAATGAATTCATGATAGTAGCAAGGTAGATGAATTAAATCTTAACTAATACATACACAATTAGGAATAGATTTAACCATTTACCAATAAAACCTAGAATTTCATGTAATCAAGTTCCTTACTAAGGTGTAATGAAAATAAATTACTCCATAGAACAGTTGGAATCATTAATCTCACATAGATTTAGTAAGAAGTAATGAAATTATGTTATCTCAACTAAAATGACAACAAAAAATAAAGGACAGTGCAGAAAAATAGTAAGAGTAGAGCAATCAACTTGAAAACTCACTAATCTTCCATGGATTTAGTGTTTGGATGAAGGGAACTTACCAAACTTTGAGGACTAACAATAGAATGATATAGAAATCGAAATACTAATCAAGACAAGTAAAAATCATGAAGAAATTTATAGGAGAACAAATAAGTAGAACACCAAGTATGTAAACTCACTAAAATCTTATAGATCTTGAAATCAAATTATGTGAATTCAACCAAAACCTCATAGATTAACAATCAAGTAATGAAGTAGCCAAAGTACCAACCAAATAGATGAATAACCATGAAGAAATAGTAAAATGAATAAAGAAGTAGCACACTATGTGTGAAAACTTACTCAAAATTTCATAAATCTAGACATCAAGTGAGGGAAACTTGCCAAACTTCAAAGATGAAATAGATCAAGTGATGGGGAACTGAGATTCCATCCAAAAAGGAAGAATACCAATGAATAAATATACAAGAATCCAAAGGAGTAGCACACTAAGTATGTAAAATCACCAAAATCTCATAAATCTAAGGATAGGGTGGTGTGGATTCACCAAAACCTCATAGATTAACAATCAATAGATGAAGAAACTAAAATACC
>JAOXJP010288603.1:0-18979 GCA_025762735.1 Platanus orientalis | reverse complement strand
ATATATATATATATATATATATATATTTGGTCCTTGGCTCTGAATTCATTACATTGCCTTCCTTTTCATTTTTATTCATTCCCATAATGTATGTTAACAAAAGAATATTAAAATTAGCCCACTTGATTGCATCTACATGGTAATCATCAAATTTCTATTAAGTGCATAATATATATTTTGAAAATTATTAAAAGTAGATGTGGGCTGTTACAATATAAGTAAGAAAAGTTTGTAGAAAATTCGAAAATAAAATTTCTTACAAAAGTGAAAGTATGCATTCTAGATTCTATATATTTACTTTATATGAAAAATAATATAGGATCAAGTTCACGATAAAGTAGGATACAGGCAAGGATGTAACAAAATTTGTTCAATTTTATGAGTAAGAGTTTATTAATGTCTATAAAAAGGTGAAGCTATTTACTTTTTAATGTTTATAGATGGCTACTCTAAAATGCATATCAACTTTACGAAGCTGAAATCAAATGTTTTCAAAATCTTAGATAGTAGAAGATAGAAGTAGAAAAGATTGAGAAATAAATAAACTATCTAAGGAGAAATAATAAAAAAAGAAATACATACAAGTTTTAATGAATTATACAAAGAAGAAAGTATTAACAAACACTATAACGCTACACCCATGGGCCAAAAAATGGAATAATTGAAGGCATGAACATGACTCTCTTTGAGATGGCAAGGTGCATAACATTTCAAGTGAATTTACTAAATATTTCAAGGTTTTAGTAGTAAATATGACTTGTTTCATAGTTAACATGTCACTATTTATAGCTATAGATATTAAAGATCTTAAGTAGGTATGTACAAGGAAGATTCTTGACTATCCACATTAAGGATCTTCAAATGTCTAGTATATATTCATGTATATGGTGATGATCAGACAAAATTATACTTGAAGTTAAAAATGTATATTTTTATTGAGTATAAAAGAGAATCAAGAGATACAAGCTTTGAGATATAACTATAATACATTTGAGTGTATATCATTTTTGATAATTTAAAAACCTTTTCCATTTCTTTGTTCAAAGTTTGAAACTGGAATGGTAACATTTATTTAATTGAAGTAAATTCCGGTTTCTGTTTTTATATGTTTCTCACTTTCAAAAACTCAGTAGATTAATCATTTTCATGAATCACTCTGTCATGATTTTCTTTATCTTGTTATTTTTCCCATTTTGTCTCTAACATTCAACTAAACATCATACACATATGGTTTGATAAGTCAAATATGTAATAGCTTGATCTAATTCATTTATTCTATGTCTCTATAGGAATGCAATGTGCATATCGTTAAATAGAGATCATATTTGTCCATGTTATTTCTCTTTCATTGATTTGAATAATATGACTTGATGTACTATCATATAACCTGAGAGCTTGTATCAAATATGACTAGAACGTGTTTTTTTTTCTTCCACTCATTCTTTGATATATGTCATAGCACTTTGTTGTAAAATTTATAATTGTTTTGTTGAACCAACAATGTTAATGGTTCTTGAATGAAATTTTCTTTTATGTTTGTACACTTAGGAGGATTACATTTAGTTTGGGTACTTAGAGTATAGTTTCACATGTATTACATTGATTTTTCTATGGTGTGGGTTTGATGTAATTCACACGACTATTGTGGTAGATGAAGCAGTGAAGTTTGCTTTGTAGTAAAGACAATTATGTATTGTGATAAAGCAGATGTTATCATTGAAGCCAATATATGTCAAATTAAATAAGAGTACAATATGGATTTATTAAATTGGTTTTTATTAGAAAAAAATTCTTTTCCTAAGTGTGTATGGGGTTGGTAAGAAGTTTAGCTTGGTTTCATTTGTAGGTTATATGCAGAATAAAACATTGTTTTCCTTGGGGTTTGAAATTTAGTTTCGAGTTATTAAGGATATATCAATGTCCTCAAGTAGAGGTATTCTACTACAAAATAGGTGTAAGGTTATGAAAGGGTAGCATTTTGAAGCTTTATGAGGTTCTTTATTTTATGGGATTGTGGTGCATTTGATATGAATATGAAATTTCCCAAAGTTGGTAGAAATAGAAGGTATAGGTCATTATAAGTGGATGTGTAATAGTTCACTCAAGTCTTTATAAGGGTTTACTGGGTACTCTAGTTAAGAGGACAACAAATTATTTGACCCATTCTACTTTGATTTATACTTTTGTTAATATTTATGACTTTTTATACATAATTCGATTCTAACCTCTATTGATACTTGAATCATAATAATAAATCTGTATTTTATTTATATATTTATTTATTTTTCCATTAAGTTTGTTGCACACTTCAACTCATGTAAATACCATCCTATTTTTTTTTTTTGTATACCCTTCAATCTATGATTTTTCTAATAACAAGTTTGAGTTCTTAAAGTTTTAGTTTGGAAATAAAAAATCAATGGATTCATTTAAAGTGGAGGCAATTTCTCATTACATGACTTCTTAGGTTCTCATAGTTTCTTTTCAACTTAATTTTTTGATATTCTATCAAATGACATCATATCGTTCTACTTTCCTCCTAATTAATCCTATTGGTAGGCAATTTTACTCTTCATTAAATTTGGTATTAGGATTTGATCTTCTAAGATGGCTGGGTTTCATTTTTGGAGGCTTTCTTAGTGTGCTTTCTAAGAGGAGCATTTGTTGCTAGTTGGGATTTAGGTTCAATACTAAGGACCTCATTTGGTAATAGATTTTTGCCATCCTTCACCTAACATCAAAATAAGCACATCAGGTGATTAGATTACTAATATCGATTGTTGCCATATAGCTATGTTGAGGACAAATAATAGTAGAGTTGGTCTTCCTATGAATTTCATAGTCCATTGATATACTAGGATTAACCTCAAGGTCTTAAACAATTCAATTTGGAGTTGGTCATGCTAGTGATGGCTTCCATTTCGGATGTTAAAATAGAGATTGATTAAGATTCATCTGTATTATTGTAGGAATTGGTTTAGAGATCCCATATATGATGTGTATTCAATTGTTTACTCCTTGTAGGTCAAGAACTATGAGTGCTTTGGAACTCTTGAGGTTGTAATGAAATCTAGAAACATGAATTCTGTAAAATTGCAGTTTTGCTAATACCAAATTTTGTGTGTGTTACCCTTGTATTCAAAGACACACTCAACTATTTTACCATCCTTAATAAGGCTGGCTTATGATGCTTCCCTATGATCTGCATCCCCAACGCTCTTGTGATAGTAGAGTTTAACAGAAGAAAAAAAGCTACTAGAGTTGTATGATCATATCAATATTTCTTAGAACATTCTAATCTACATTTGTTTATGGGGCCACTTGATTCTTGTTTATGCTTTCATTTTTCAAGTTTGTTTGTACTCTTTCTTTTGGTCCCATTTTATTTTCCTTCAATGTTGGCATGCATTTTGTAAGATGGTATGTCATGATATTTTCTTATATAAATTATATTTTTACATGTAATTTGTTTATGCATCACTTAATTGTTTTTAATCTCTATTTGCTTAAAGTCATCTACATAAATTGTATTAGTGTCACATGTGATATGTTTTAATCTTGAGCCCTTGTATATACATTATTGAGCTAACTTTTTTTTTTTTTTGATCACATGAGTTAGCAATATAAGGTACATCCCTTAACTTACTCCTTTTATTTTCTTTATATATTTATTTTTGCATTCTTTTTAATGACGTGATGTTTGATTCAATGTGTTGCAGCTTTACCAGATGATTTTCATTTAAACCCCTAAACATATTCTTATACATCTGTTAAATACTAGGGTAGATACATAATACATATATACTCACATAGTTAATAAGGGAATTACAACACATTCAAGAACACACATAGGATACCTTAATTTAATATTTTAAATGATAAACTAATCGAGTTGACATAAGACTATAATGAGTTAAGTAGGTAATTGTGAAAGCGGATGACATGGTGTTCTTGACACCTTCCCCAACTCATAATTGAACCGCTTATCCAAGAATCATTTGATGAGTTGATCAATATCATGTAGAGTTAGACATTTTTGAGTCCATTTTAAAACACACAATTTTTTTTTTTTTTTTGGTATTCTAAACAGATGTCTAATCACATATTTAAAATGACTAGTGGTAACTCCACCTCAATGTGGAGTGTTTCCTTTGATGGGTAACTCTCTTTCCAAAGGGATCTACCCATCATGCGAACACACGATATGTTGATGTAAATTATGTAGACAATTTAGATAGAAGAGGTTACAATATGATAATGATTAGTCTTGCAAGTAGGGTCATATATTGGAAAACTATGCTTTAATCAACCATTGCTTTATCAACAATCATGGCAGAATCAATGGCAATCAATTGATGTTTTAAGAAGGTCATTAGGGTAACAAGTTAAAAAACAAAAGTGGAATTGAAATAGACATAATAGAATTATGTTGTCATAATTAAAGAACTATTTTATTTTCCTAAGAATCAAGTTTATCATGATAAGAGTAAGCATATTGGTGCTAGTTATTGCAAAATATGATAATTGGTATGAAATACCTATTAGGTTATCCTAGAGGGGGGGGGGTGAATACAACAACAACTACAACAAACAACAACCTTATCCCAACTATTTAGGGGAGGGGGTGAATATGACATTAAAATTATCTTACCCCTTTTTGCAAGTGTTAGGATTGATTTTAATCTTCTTAAGCTTACCCAAAGTGTGTGTGTGTGCAACAAAGTGACTACTCAAGTATTTTAAAAAACAAGTAGAGTGCAAGAATAGTATTATGCATAAAGGTAAAGAGACAAACAATCACACACTCAATCCACAACAAGGGATTTATAGTGATTCAGCACGATGACCTACATCAACTCTTCTAAAGCTCACTACCGAGCTTAGGTATATTTCATTTAGATTACCTAATCTAACCTAGGTAAAAAATATACAAAACCTATACTACTTGCCCTTGGCAAGCTATTCAACAACACTTGGTGTCTTTGGCAAGTATGAACTACTTCCTGTGTCTCCGGTATAAGCAAAATAAGTCAATAGTAAGAATGAATGCAAATAAAAGAAAATATTACCATAAGTTGGTTGATGCTGTTATTTGCACAATGTGAGGTGCTCCTTGTAGAGCTAGTATGCCTTAATTATACATAACCTTCAAGCCTTTGGCTCTAGTGCTCCTTGAGCTCAACCAAATATGTGTTTCTTCTTAGGAAGAACCCACCATAAGTTCTCATCAATAGTAAAAGCTTAGTGTTCAAGAGGAGAGAAAGAAAGTGAGTTTTGGAGTAGATGCTAGCTACTTTGGCTCAAAATAGTGAGAGGAAGATGGTTTTCTTAAGGAAGTTTTCAATTAGGTAAACTTTCTAACACCCTTTAGCTTGCTTGAAGTGCTTACCCTTATGGAAAAAATTCCCTTTTATAATGGTGAGGAGCACCCACAACTTTTATATTAGAATCTTTGCCCATTTTTTACCTTAGATTTTAGAAAAATGGGGTTTAAATTTCAAAATGACACATGGGAGGAATAAAAATTTGAGTTTGACAAAATTGTTCCTGTGATCGATCAAGATATCAGTGATCAGTCACGCCTCGTGATCAATCACCAATCTCCTGATTAATATCAGGTGTTGGGCTTAGGCCTGATCAGCTCATGATCGATCACTAGATTCGTGATTGGTCACGGGGTTAGGCATCAGGCCATGATCCTTCTCGTGATCGATCACGGCTGATGGGTCTCCATGCCCGGGACTTTTAGACTGAGCCTAGATCTTGGTCATGATTGATCACAAGATTCCTGATCGATCATGCCATGATCGATTACTCCCTAATATGCTGCACTTTTTCTAAATAGTGCAGAGGGTCACTTGGGTTATCCTTTCTTGGTCTTTTGTGGGGAGGGATTTACCACCACACCAAGGTCCACATTTGGGTCTACAGATGATATACAATGCATTCTTTACACCTCGCATGGAATGAGAAAATCCAAGGTTGCTTTCGTCTTCTTCTTAGCCTTTGGTCTTCCATGACTTTTAGTCTCGAACATATGAGCTCATAGGACACTTACGAGACACTAAGACCCCACTCTTGGTTTGTCCATGGGATTGATAATACATACATTAACAATCCCCCCCTTGTCAATTCCATGGCAAAAACCAAATACACTAATATAACAATAAGTACATGGATTTCCTAATACCCCAAATTACATGGACTTAATAAACATAAGAATACAATTTTCTTGAAGCTTTTGTGTCTTGTATTTGAGTCATAAGCCCTACAACTACAACCACAAAACAACACCTTCCTCATGCCATTTGGACTACATTTTAATAGAATTAAAGAACTAGCAATACGTGCACATGAGTGGCGTAGTGTGTGTTGTTTTAAGTGATAGGTGTTTATAATTTAAAATTTGTTAAAAAATTTCTCACCCTATGGATGTGCTCCTCCCCCTATATGTGAAAGCTCCCCCTCACTTTTACAACCACCACCTATCCACTACATTGCATGAATCTACAATGGATTTGCATCATTTCTCCCCCTTTTTGGCAAGAATTGATAAGATATATAAAGTATAGATAACAATGTCATATGGAATAGAAAGAGCAAGGAGAAATTGGACACAAATATATAAATTTCATTAAGCATTGAAAGGGTTATAAATTCAAGTCCTTGAGAATAAATATTACTAGGTTGCTACCCTAAAAAATACAAAAAAAAAAAGAAAAAAGAAAAAAAACAAAAAATCTTACTCATATCTCAATCATCTACGTATCCCAAATTAGGCATGGAAGGAAAAACTTCCTAAGACATCAAAGTATGCCATCCTTGGCAACTACACATCTATACTCCGAAAGAAAAAATTGTTATCCCATCACAGGCATCTACATAGCTGCATAAAACAAAAAATAAACTCCCTCAACCCTGGTACTCCTAGTCATTTTCTTCATCTCCTTCTTCATCTTCATCACCATCTTCCTCTTCATCTCTATCATTGGAGCTAGAACCATCTACATCTTCTTCATCTGCCTCATCTTCCTCTTATATTTCTTCCTCTTCTTCATCACCCACATCATCACCACACTCCTCCTCATCGTTAGTTCTAGGAGGGTCCTCTTGAAACTGGTAGTCGGGCAAGTCAAAATGATCCTTGGCTTGAGTAGACTCGTCCTTGTTAGAATAACTAGTTGAGCCCAACTGGAGGGGCTTGTTAGGATGGTCTTCATTGTACACAGTAGCTAGCAGCTTCTGATTTTGGGTGATGTTCTTCTGGTTCTTGAGAACCCAGAAGACTTTGCTCATAATCCTATGAAGCAAACTCATCATTGTTGACTTTTCTGTGGTAGAGGAGAGACCTTGTGAGGTGCAGGTTTGAAGGTAAGACTAGTTGATGATTTTTCATCCTTGGCTACAAGGCCCATCCTCGACAGGATTCCAAGCCCAATTGTAACTCCACAACCTCCCTTTGATGCGACTTTGAAGGGGACCTTCTCGGCTAGGGGTGGGCATGGGCCGGGCCATAGTAGGCCCATCATAGGCTCACCATATTAGGCATCAGGCTCGAGCCCAGAATTTTTTTAATATGTAGGACCAAGCCTGGCCCTGCCCTATGAGGATTGGGAAAGGTAGACTCCCTATAGGATGCGTCGCGACTGTGGCTTTGATCATTACATAACATATGATCAAAGCTAGATCAATCCTTTGGAGGTTAAGGATGCCATCTATGACGTAGACGGCGTTGTCTGTCATCTCACTCCAGTGTGTGGTTGGTAGAAGATTGTAAGTGAAGACCCGGTTAAGGAATTTCACGACAAGTTGGCAATCGGCATGCTTCAACAGTCTGGACTAGTTCACAAAGCACTTGTAGAATTGTTGAATCCTCTCTGCCTTCTATGCCATTGAGAGTTTCCCGATAGGGAACTCAAGTGTGTGCTCAGTCACCCAAGGAACTTGGCGATGATGTCAGGGTTGACGTGGATAGGCATGTGATAGAAACTGGTGGTGAAGGAGTGCATGGAGTAGTTCTTATCGAACATGTTACTATAAAACACACGTACAACCTCTTCTCGGATAGGCCCCTTCAATTGGAAGAGGAGTTCCCATTTGTGAAATTTGCTCGAAGATATGAGCCATGTTCATTGTCTCTATCCGGTGAAGTGTTCGTTGATGAAAGAATGCTTTGAAAACACCTTCTTGTACCAATCCAAGCTCTTGGCATTTCAGAAGGGAGAGAATGAGCCCTCATTGGGCCCCTTGGATCGTTTTTCTCGTGATGGGGAAGCCACCTTTGGATGTTTCCCCTTGTCCTTAAACGGTTGTGAAAAAGAAGCTTCATCTTTGGATTTGGATCCCTTGGACATAGTTCTCTTCACCCTTGGTGCTATTTGAAGCAAAAAAGGTGAGATTTTGAAGAGGGAAGCATGAGAAAAGGGTTAGGAAGCTTTGGAGAAGTTGAACAGGATGTCCAGGAGGAAGAATAGGCTAAAAATTGTGCTTGGGAGAGATTTAAATCTCCATACATTTTCTTTTCCCAAGGTACCCTCCTAATCAATCACAAGATCCATGATCGGCCAAGATGTGATCGATCACAAGATCCGTAATCAATCATAATCATGATCGATCACGGATCTAGTGCTCGATTATGAAGCTTGAACATTGGCTTCTTTGGCTGATTCTGATAGTGTGGGCTAACACACCTTAGCCCCACATGTAGTCCCACATGCCTTGACAACTACAGATCCTCTCTGTAATTCCAACATTGGTTTATTGGATTTCTAGGACATCTTGGCCATCTCATGATTTAAAATCCCAAGGGAACTTCCTAGACTCTACATATGCCAATAGCACTTCAAAGATTCAAACCACTTGGAATCAAGAGGTTTGGTGAGAATGTCAGCGAGTCAATCTTCAGTTTTCACATAGTTTAAGGAAATGACTATTTCTTTCACTAATTGACGGATGAAACGGTATTGGATGTCTATGTGTTTTGTCCTTGAGTGCAAGATTGGATTCTTGGAGATGTCAATGGCACTCTTGTTGTCTATAAATAGACTTATGGTGCCTTGTTTCAACTTGTAGTCTCTAAGCATTTGCATCATCTACTATCAGTTGCAATGTATTTAGCCTCGACAGTTTACAACAAGATGGAGTTTTGTTTCTTGCTATGCTAAGAAACAAGACTATTGCCTATGTACAAAAAACCTCCACTCGTACTCTTGTGATCCTTGACAACGCCAACCCAATCAGCATTTGAGTATCCTACTATCTCAAATGCCATCACTAGTTTACTTCATCTGAAGACCAAGGAAGAACAACAATTATCCTTCCATACTCATCTCAAATCCAGACATCGTATTTGGGCAAAGCCATGAGACATCTCCTTATTTGTAGACCCAAAAATGATGTCATGCACATAGATTTATACTATGAGCATGTGACCATTTTTCTTCTTGACGAAGAGCATCTTGTCCACACTTTTTCGATCAAAATGGTATTCAAGAAGAAACCCGGCGAGTCTCTCATACCAAGCTCTTAAAGCTTATTTGAGGCCATATAACATCTTCTTGAGTCTATATACATAGTTTGGCAAGTGAAGATGCACAAATCCCTCAGGTTGTTCTATGTATACTTCATCTTAGAGTATCTCATTTAGGAATGCACTCTTCACGTTCATTTAATATAATTTGAATTTTAAATAACATACAATGGACAAAAGAATCTTAATGGACTCCAATCTAGCAATAGAGGTAAATGTTTCTTTAAAGTCAATGCCCTATATTTGGGCATACCCCTTTGTTACAAGTCTGGCCTTATTTTAGTCACTGTACCATATTCAACAAGTTTATTTTTAAAGATTCATTTGGTATCAATGACATTCTTGTTAGAGGGTTTCTTAGTTAGGAACCACACATAATTCTTTTTGAGCTGGTTGAGTTCCTTTTGCATGGTCATGATCCAATCTGGATTAGTAGAGCCTCCTTTACTCTTTTAGGTTCTATCTTAGATGTGAAGCAAAAGTGACTAAGGATATTTTTAATTTGTCTCCTAGTCTTCACTCTAGTGTTTGGATCACCAATGATGTCACCTCAAGACAATCCTTTAGTGAGCCTCTTTTCCTTGGGACGAAGTTGAACTTCTTCAACTTCATCCTTGGAGCTAGATTAAGATGTGAGTTCCTCTTGGCCTTGTTGAGGTTCTTTTATCTCTTTTGGAGGTAAAATCTCAATCTCATGATATGAGAACATAACAGGTGTTTCTACTTGTGTTTGTGTTGACTTAGAGTCATCTACCGCTACATTAATTGACTCTTCCATTGTGAGAGTCCTTTTGTTGTAGACATGGTAGGCTTTACAAGTGTTGGATTATCCAAGGAAAATAAACTCATCACTTTTCTTGTCAAATTGTTTAAGATGTTCTCTATCCCTAAGGATGTAGCAAGTATTGCCAAATATTTTGAAGTATTTAATAGTTGTCTTTTTTCCACTCCACAATTCATAGGTTGTTTTGTCTATTCCGGGTTTATAATAGATGCAGTTTGAGATATAGCATGCGGTGTTAATTGCCTCAGCCCAAAATCTCTTAGCTAAGTCTTTGCTCGTAAGCATAGATGTAGCCATATCAACTAGAGTTATATTCTTCCTTTTAGGTACTCCATTTTATTGTGGAGTTTAAGTACTCAAAATTCATGTTTGACTCCCATCTCATCACACCAATATGAGAATTTATGGTTATCGAATTTCGTTCCATGGTTGCTTCTAATGCTCTTGATGGTTAATTCATTTTTAACTTGAATTCTCTTATAAATGTTTAGGAATTCGTTAAAGGCCTTGCATTTCTCCCCTAGGAATGCTACCTAAGTGAATCTTGAGAAATAATCAATCACCACCATGAAATATTTCCTTCCACGTAAAATTTATTCTAATAGGACCAACCAAGTCCATATGGAGAAGCTCTAGGGGTATATATGTCCCTATTTGAGTAGTTTTCTTGTAAGGGACTTTAGTTTGCTTTCCCATTTGACAACCTCTGCACAATGGGTTGTCAATTTTTTTAGCTTAGGAAAGTCCTTGACTATTCCCTTCTTGCTAAGCCTGGCAAGATCCCTAAAGTGGAGATGACTAAATCTTTGATGATAAAGATTGGTCTCATCCTTTTGGGATATGAGACAAGGATCCCCTTCTTGAGGATGGGGATCTATGACATAATAATTGTCACTTGTCCTTACACCTTCGGCTAGGATGTTGTCTTTTTTGTGATCCATGAGCACACATCTACCTTTACTGAATTGAATCCTATAGCATTTATCACAAATTTGGCTTATGCTCACTAATTTGTGTTTGAGGCATTGCACATAGAGGGCTTTGGTGAGTCGTGGTATGCTAGGGATAACTATAGTTCCTATCCTAAGGATCTTGATAGTGTTTCCATCACCAAATGTGACATAGACACCTTGAGTTTTCTTAAGTTGGGCAAACATTACCTCTCATTGGACATGTGCCTTGAGCACTCACTATCAAGATACCATCTTGATGAGCTTCCGGCTCTTAGTGTAGTTTGAATGACCAAACACTTTGGTTCATCCTTTCTTACCTACAATCTCTTAACATTGGTAGGTTTAAAGGTTTACCTTTTAGAAATTTGTAGTTGGGCCAATTCCTTCTTCTTTTGAAGGTTAATATTTTTAGCTTTTTGAAAATAGTTTCTTTTATTAACATTCTTCCCATTTTAAGTTTTTTTCAAGGATTTCATTCTTTAGAATTTAATATCATTTTCCCTCTTTCTACAATCCATCTTGAAATGCCCTTCTAAGCCACAATAGTAGCAATAGAATTGAGGCCTTCTAGGAGAATAGGATTGTGTTGACTTCCTTCTAGATGGTTCATTATAAAAGGATTGTTGGGTTCTTCTAGGTTGCCTAGTTTGACTAGGTTGTCCTTTTTCCATCATAGAAGTGGAGGCATTCCCTTGGAATCCTCTTGAGGTAGAGGTCTTGTTAGCTTAAAACTTATTTCATGCCTCCTTAGCATATGAATAAGATTTTCTCTTTCCTTGAAATCTTCTAGATGTAGAGGTCTTTCCTAGGAATCCTTTAAAGGAAGATGCTTGATTAGGTTGAGATCTACTTCTAACCACTTGAACATAGGATCGAGATTGGGGTTATATGAATCTTTCCTAAGCTCCACCTTAACTCATGGGAGCTATTCCCTTGAGTGAGGTAACTGATATCTTCTCAACCTTCTTTGACCTTTAATAAGGTCTTTGTGGCTCCACTTTCCTCTTTCCCCTCTTGGAAGGTTGTGGAGATGGGTGAGTACTCCCTTTTCCTTTAACAAAACCATTTTTAGGTCTTTGAGTTAAAGAGGAGGTGTTGACATTGAAGTTTTAGCCTAATCCGGTCATGTCCCCATACACCTTACCAATTGTAAGCATTTTCTTAAACTTCTCATTCCCTTAGGCAAGCATTGATATATTCTTCCTCTTATCTTCTTCAAGTTCCTTGATTTGTTTAAGATAATTAAGGGACTTCCTCGTGAGTTGAGTACAAGTCAAGTTCAAGGCTATAATACTTTCATTTAGAGTCTTGACTTGGTCCTCCAACTATTGGATGAGTGAGTCATGACTATGAAACTCATCCTTCTTCTCTTCTACATTTTTTGAGCTTCTCCTCAAACTTAAGAACTTTGTTGGATAATTTTTGGTTGTCCTTAAGAGTCTTCTCTTCTCATGCTTCCTATTGTCCTTTTCTAGACCTAGAATAGTTTAGCTTCAATAAATTTCTTTTCTAGTTCTATAATTTTTAGGGTCATTTCCTCCTTAGCATGTAGGAGCAAGTAGTTTTCTTTGAAAAGTTCCTTTTCATTGTCACTTTCGGAAGAAGACTCTTGTTGAAGAGTGGAGATAGTGTCAAGGAAATTTGACTTTTCAGTCAATTCTTTGATTTCTCTCTTGAGTTGTTTGTTCTTTTTTTCCAACTCAACACCATACACAAAGAGGTCATCAAAAGTCTCTTGTACATCATAGGTCTCCTCCTCTTCTTCATCATCTCCCTCATCCTCACAACTAGAGTTTCTTGAAATTCCAATATTTATCCTAGAGGGGGGGTGAATAAGATATTTTTAGAATTCTTTTCAATTACCCCAAGTTCAATTGCATATTTTAATTAATTAAGATGTTTTCAATGATTGATTGCAATTGAGATGTGCACACGTATATAAATGTGTTCAAATGTATTGCATGTGAGATTGTATCAAATTGTGTAATGATAGACAATATAAATGAAAAATTAAAGACAACACACAATCAATCACAATATAAGTAAAATGTATAGTGGTTCTGCACAACGGCCTATATCCACTCTCAAAAGCTCACACTTAAGCTAAACAATTTTATTAAGATTGACAATGTTATAATTAAGGCTAAAATTAACAAAAAACATAATCTACTTACCAAACAAGCTACACTCGGTGTCTCTGGCGGGTGTGGTCTATGGTTTACTCTTCCGGTGTCTCCGGTAGAAGAGATTTGTGTGCACACTACCGGTGTCTCCAATAGTAGTGCCAATTCTCCCGGTGTCTCTGACGAGAGAGCTATAGGTCTACATTACCAGTGTCTCTAGTGGTAGTACCAATTCTCTTAGTGTCTCTAGCGAGAGAGGTCTCAATAACTTTAATAAAAGTTAAGGTAATGATGACCTCTTTGAAGGTTGATGTTGCCTTTGCACACAAGTTGGGGTTGCTCCTCCTTGAACAAGAAGTGATTATCGTTCCTCAATGCTTTTTGGTGGCTCTTCAAGCTAGTAGAGCCAACTTCGGTGAGTTGCTCCTCCTTGAGCAAGGTGTGACACATAATCCCACACTATCTCTTCTTGGGTTTCCTTTTGGACAACCCTTGTAGCCTACCTCCAAAAAATATTCCTTAGCAAGATTAGAGATGTGACAATGGAATGGCCTTAGGTATAAATTTTCCTATCTAAGCATAGCAAGAGGTTCTCCAAAAATTGGAAGAACCAAACCTCTCAAGATCTACCTCAATAGACAAAATAAGCTTTCAAGTGTATGAGAATTTAGTAAGAACCATTAGATAGCTTATGAGGGTTCATCCTCTTTTATATTGGACGAGAATGATGCTTGTCTATTAGATTAAAACATCCTCAAATGGTTAAGTGATATTGGTCATTGATTGGCAATAGATTTTTGAAGTTTAGACCATTATACAGTGTTTTCACAACTTTGGATCGATCCTAGATTGATCCAAGTGCAAAAAACACTTACATCCTGCAGCTCGAGAGTTGTTGGATTGATCTAAATAAGTTTTGATCAATCTAAACCATTTGGATTGCAGTGGTTCGATTCTAGATTGATTCAAATTCTTTGTAATTCTTTATAAGAGCTTGGGAATGTTATAGAGGACTTTGGATCACCCCTCCATGGTCTGAGAAGGTCCGTGGACCTTGGGAACCCCTACATAGACCCTTGATTCACATTGACTACTTCTCATTACCTGTTTTTACCTTATGCGATCTTGAAGATAGACGTGAATCATTTGGGATGACTTGCCGACTCCCAGATTAATCTCTTGAGGCTTCCTTGACGCTTGATGATGATCTTCATGATGTTTGGACCCAAGGACCTCCTAGACTTTAACATGACTCAACTCACGTCCGTGTTTATATATTACATGTATTTTACAGTTCATAGACTTTACAACATATTACATTTACAATCTCCCCCTTTGGAAATTCCATGACAAAACTTAAAATACAAGAAAAATAGAGTAGAAAATGAATATTACAATGAACTCATGAACTCTAACTTGAGCTAGGTCTTTCGTAAATTTCTTTAGCTCTCCCCCTTGATACATGCTCGGGCTTTTTCATTTGGTGTTCTTCATTTGCAACATGCTTTAGCTTTAGGATCCTAAGATTCATTTGACATAAATATACCTTTCTCAAACCAAGGTCAGTCTAGTCAAATGAACAATAATAATGAACACACAAACAAGCAAATGAATGTAATGAAATGCATATGCCCATGACGTGAGGTATCAAGTATGATAAATGCAAGTATTTCACTTTATCATTTTATAGATTAATGTCATGTAGAGTTCCATTAATCTTAATGTTTTTGCTCCCCCTTACTTAGGCAATTCATTTTTACTCCCCCTGAGTATGATATACCAATTTTATAACAAAATTTCCTTAGATGGTTAAAGTTTTCAAAATTTTACAAATTTTAACAACTCTTTACTTAGTGTGCTCTCCCCCTTTTTGTCATGAATACCAAAGGTTTTTTGTACAAACATAAGATAGAGGGTGTTATAAGAATGGAGAGTTAATTGATCATGAATTGTATACCAATACAAAAAGAAATGATGTTTTCATTGATGTCCAAGAGGGTTTACAAGAGAAAGATCAAAATAAAAAATAATACAAGAGGTTCTTTGCATCCCCATCACCGTCCTCATCTTCATCGTCATCCTCACTGGCAAGAATGTCGAGAGCAACCCTAGGGGTTGGTGCATGAGTGGGATCCACAATCCCCTCAATGTGGATGATCCACTGATCTATGCTCTCCACCTTCTTTTCCAAGCGATCAAAGCACCTGAGAATATGCCCAAAATCTCAATGGATATCTCGGATCATACTCGAGAGTGCTGGAGGTAGGGACACTAATAGTGTTGGAGCTACGGAGGAACCAGCTGCATCTGTGGGCTGTGAAGTTGGTGGTGGAACCTTTGTCGATGTGGGAGGAGTCGGGACCAGTGTCGAGACTGGCTGAGCCACCTCTTCAGCTGCCCACGGTGCAGCTTGTCTCTGTCCTTCCATCCTTTTGATGGTCCCATCATCAATAGGAAGGACCTGGGAGAGTGTCACTGCATCCCTAAAAAATGTGACTCGACACTGCTCCAAAATTTGAGTGATGAGCACTCCATATAGAAGACCTCTCTTCGTCTCATCATCAATGGACGCTTGTAGCATTATCTGGCACATGATCGTAGGTACATCGATCACCTTGCCCTCCATTAGACTCGCCACCAAGTGGAACATGTCGTCGGACATATCTGTCTTATGGGGGGTTTGAAGCAAGTTGTGGACTAGGATGATGTTGAGTACCCTGGTCAACATGCAACACTTTGCTGTCGGCAATTTCCCAAACCACATGTTTCCCTCTCATTCAAAAAGCTCATAGATATGAGCTTTGTCTATTCCTCGATTGGGAAAGACCACGACAACTATCGAGGGGCGAGCTATCCCTAATAGCATGGATACCTGGTCTGGGCTGATCATCATGCGAACTCCATACACCTTTGTCTCAAACGAAAGTTGGGTGTAGTCAGTGTGGTGGATATTGGAGTAGAAGATGCGAATGATGTCTTATTGTACCTTCCCCTTGATGATGGTGAGTTGTAACCACCCATCATTGGGAACAATTGTGCCCAGTGTGAAATCACGCAGAGTCATCTACTTCACATACCTCTTAACAAAAATTCTCTTCTTTGATTAAATGTTCAAATAATTGTGATAGGCAACAACATTGTAGAAGGCACTGAAGTTTGACTTTGTTCTAGGGCATTTTGGTGACACCTTTGATTGAAAAAGAGCTTTCCCTGAATCTCTTGCAAACATGGTGGTTGGTTTGGGAATGCACAAATTAGAAGAGCAAGAGGAGAGGAAGGAGCTGAAGATGCATGGGAATGGAACTTGGTTCAATCTAAAATCAATCTAGGGCATTTCCTTCCCTTTTTTTAGCTAGCGATGAGCCATTTTTCGTGGGTTTCGCTAGTTTGGATCAATCTTGGATCGATTCAAAATGGAATCATTCAGGTAAAAACACCAGATTCTCTTTGATTTAGCTCTGTTGGCCCCACTTATCCAAAGTATAAGTATTCTTCCATTTCATGAACGTGTCTTTAGATAAGGTACATTCTATCATAGCTTAAAGACATCCAAATTTTAGAGTCCAAGAACTCCTTTTTGAAGATATCTACCAGTTGATTCTTCATCGATGCCTATTCACAAGACATGTTTTCCTCTTTTTATCATTTTATAACTGCATTGGTGACAAGTATCTTAAATAATGGACTAGACTTCCATCAGTTTTGGATTGCACTTGAGTTATCAACCAAGAATTTAGACACCTCATAATATGTAAGTTTCTGCTTTAGCAATTATGTGATTTCACTCCTTGCAGTAGTGTATGTTGCCTTGGCTGTCAATAGTGATATGAAATTTTTGCGATTGACAAAGCCACGAAATAGGACCATCTCTCATGTAAAGGCATCCTCAACTCTAAGCTCTAATAGACATGATCTTCGTTTGCTCAAACAACATCTGAAACTCAGACTGAGGCTGGGGAAGTATTAAATGGATACCAGGGGTTGAAATCAATATGTGACACTCTTGTCCATAGGTGCAACTATCTCTTCAGAGACTATGTTTCCCCTATATATGATGGCTATATGTCTAGCCTTGTTTCTCATCTCATTCTAGTTGGAGGATCTCTCAGTTTGGAACTATACATCATTTCCCTTGATTTGTTGAGTTCATCTTGTATGTCATTGATCCAGTGTAGCATATGATGTTTTAACTTTTCTTCTTATTTTCACTCCATCCTTTGGATTACCAAGGATATCATTAGGTGATAATCCTTTTGTGGTCCTTTTATCCTTAGGAAGAGGTTGGGCTTCACCTCTATCCTCCGAACTTTATTGTGATGGGAGTTCAAATTTAACCTTTCTCATCACACCAATATGAGAACTTATGGTTGCTTTGAATGCACTTGATGGGAAGAAACTTTTCCACTTGAATTCTTTGAGGACCGTGAAATCCTCTCATGGGAATGTTTCCCAAATGGATTGAGAGAGATCATCGATCACTACTTTGAAAAATTTCTAACTTCCTAGATTCTCTATTCTTGTTGGACCAGTCAATTCTATGTGAAGATGTTTCTAGAAGTCTAGATATCCCTATTTGGTTAGTCTTCTTGTGAAGGATTCCAACTTATTTGCCCCATCTGACAATCTTTGTACAGAAGATTGTCAACTTGGGTCAACCCAAGCAACCCTTGGACTATTTCCTTCTCGCTTAGATAAGTCTCTAAAGTTGAAATGACTTAACCCTTGATGCCAAAGATTAGTCACATATTTTTGAGACATATTTCAAGTATGCAAATCATGCTTGTTGGGTTTTCTGACAATGCACTTGTTGCTTGTCTTTAACCCTTTGACAATGAATTCATCACTTCTTAATTTTACAAATGTCCTTCACAAAGTGTTCACCATAGTTTTTTCTAATAAGGTTAACTTGGATTAATCAGATTGTGCTTTAGGCCTTGCAAACCTAGGACATTTAGTGAGAGTGGGAATACCAAGGACCTCTACTTTTTTCTTGCCAATAATCTTAACAATGTCTTCATCACTGAATGTGACACTCCCACCTTGAGTTTCAAATAATAACCTATCTCCAGTCATGTGTCTAGAGCACCAACTATCAAGGTACCACCTTGATGTGCTCTCGGCTCTTAGAGCCATATGAATAACCAAACATTTTGGCTCATCCTTCCTATCCCATATTTTCTTTTTATGTTTTGTTGTTCGGCTAGTAGTTCCTCTTGTTTTACAATTTTCCCTTTATGCATTTTTCTTAAAGTTTAGTATTTATGAGATTTAATGTCACTCATTCTCTTTCTACAATCACTTTTGATGTGTCCTTTTAGATCACAATAGTAGCTCATGATTGGTCTTCTAGGGATATATGATTGTGATTGTTTTATGTAAGAAGTTTAAGCATGAAAGGATGATTGAGTTCTTCAAGGGACATTGGATCAGTGTTGTTTCCTCCTAGAAGATTGAGTATGAGAGGATTGAGGGTTTTCTTTTAGCTTACCCTTTTAGATTTCTAGAGGTGGAGTCATTTTCTTGAAATCCTCTAGAGGAAGAAGCCTTATTGGCTTGAAAGCTATTCCATGCTACCTTGGCATAGGAATAT
>JAOXJP010288592.1:0-18980 GCA_025762735.1 Platanus orientalis | reverse complement strand
TGCCTATACACCCGATCTTGTGGTTCATGTGTTCCTAGGGTTTTGTCAGGATCAAACTGTATGTAGTTCTAGGGGTTTGTAGTGTGTGTCAATCTCGGTAGTCAAGTACGTCTGACTGTGAGAATGATGTAGGATAGATTCATTTTAGATTGTTTGTATACTTACAGAGTACTCCACACTACTGCAAAATATAGACAAGTTAGCTAAATGGAGGCCAGGACTATGTTGTACCAATGTGCATGGTTTTGAGAAACTAACTGGGCTATAGCCAAGTCTCAGGGTCTTTGGGTCATGAACCACTGTGACATGACCCTAAGGTAAGGTGAAGACCGTAAAAGGTCGGGACAGATTGAAATGTAGTGAGAGGGTAGGTTGACTCGACCTGGTCGCACTAACATAACAATCACGACTCAAGTGTTGTCTCCCAGGTAAAGTTCGGGTATCTGATACACTTGGAAATTACAAGTGTATAATTAACCATAATATGATAATGGGGAAAGCTGAAAGAGATATTTGCAATGAAGAGATTCCTAAAGTATGTCTATGGAATGAATTGGTTTAAAGCTGGGTTTCATTTGGCTTTCACAAGTCTAGCATATGAAATTCATCCTGACGCCTGTAAACAGGGCCCACAGAGGTGCCTAAGCACGTAGGCTTTAGAGAAAGTCAGGGTTCGCTAGGGTGGGTCCTAGATCCCAACACCTGAACTTCTCCAATGCCTACATTTTCTGTCAACACCTGAACTTTAACTGATTAAAAACCAGGTGTTGGGTTTGGACACTCTGTACTCCGGAGGGCATATCTATCTCCACAAAATTCCAAATTGAATGTAGTCGGTTAATTTGGAAATCTAAGAGAGAGATCTTTCCAACCATATATGATAAGCCTATACATGTTTGACGCCTGTTTTCCCAACGCCTATTTTTTTAATTCTCTTAAAAAAATAGGCATTAGGCCTAGGACCAAAATCCAACAACCTAATTTTGGCCATTTGGACCCCTTAGGGGTGTCTAAAAATTCTCAAATTTGGTATGCTATTAGGTAGTACATATATGAACAACATATTAAAAATTTGGCTTAAGACCATGCATAGAAAATTTACAATAAAATCAGAAAATATTCACCAAAATTAGGTCTTAAAAGACTTTTTGGTCTGTTTGGGGGGTCATCTTGAGGCCTTCCATAGCTCTAAAAATCATGAAATTAAATACAAAGCATCCTACATGTGTCTAGTCTAGCATAGTAAAATTTGGACTTAAGCAGTCCTCTACAAAAATCATACGAAATTTGACACCGAAAGGGGTAAAAAATGAAAGCTAGTAAAGACTGTTGAGCCTCTACTATGTAACCCGAATTAGAGTAGTGCTCTAGCATAAATTGGATAGCATAACAGAACACTAATTTGATATATGATGAAGGGGAAAGAGATTTGAACACAGGTTTAGGCTTACCTTGCTTTGGGACGAAGGGTTTTGCACTTTTTCCTCTTCTTCCTCTTTTTCTCTTAGGTATAGGGTTGTTGAGTTGCCAACCTTATTCACCATGAATTTGGGGCTATTTATAGCCTCAAATTGGTGGGATCAATGGTTGAATTTGAAGATAAGGATGTTAGGATGGAGGGTGAGGATGATCCCTATCCTAAATGGAGTGTAGGGCTAGGATTAGATTTGGGTGTGTGGTTGTGATCAATTTAGAGGGAGAGGCTTGGATGGATGACATGGCCATGGGGAGGGTTGGATGGAGCTTGAGCTAACTTAATGGAGGGTGAGATGGAAAGTGTACTAATGGGGTTGGATGGGGGAGGCTATGGTGGTGTCATGGGGGATGCCATTCGTCAAAACCCCATTGGTTGCAAACCTAAAGGGGGGAGCTTGGGATGCTTGATGGGAGGTTGTGGACGATCCAATAGGGATTTGAAACTCGTCTAGGGGATCCTAGGGTGGAGAGTGAGAGAGAGAATCAAAAGATTTCAATCCAAGGGTTGTAATAATTAGCTAAAGATGAGAATGCATTTAATGCAAAATATATCACTTTAGCTAATCTTGAATAATATCTTGATTTCTAGTTTTTTCGAACCTCTTTGCTATCATCACTCTGTGTGGGCTCCTGAGCTCAGAAGTTGGTCTAATCAGTGTCAATTTTAGAAGTCACAGATGCTTTGGTCGTCCTAGTCTAGCTAAAAAAAATTACGGAAAAGGTAGGGGGTCAAATCAAGGTTTTTTAGCTAAAAAAAGCTCTCAGATGTAGATTGGAAGGGAAAGATGGTCAAATTGATCTGAGGGTGGCCCAGGGATAAATGCTCCCAGGTCCAGGTGATTCACAGCTTCTGACTGCGTGAGATTACGATACCTGAGCAGGAAATTAGGTCAAAAACTATTTTTGAGCAATTTAACAGAATTGTACAGAGGAGGCTACTGGTTCTTCTACAAAATGCCGTTTCTGGTCATATCCGGGGGATTCAAAGTTTGAGGAGTCTCGGAGCTACAGGAGTTGACAAATTGGCTGTTGGATTCCCAGGCATCTCTCGAAAGTTTTTTGAAGCAGAGTCGCTTGAATAAATTAGGTTTCTGTAGCTGCCTGAAGCTGGGTGAAATTGAATGTCCAGACATTCCCTGAACCAGGGGTTAGTGAAATTCTTTTTTGAGTATAGGGATGAAACTGAGAAAATGACTTTGATTTTACCTTATTTTGAGTCCAGGTGAACTTTTAAGGGCATTTCGCGTATCGAATACAGATAAAATGCGCTTTTTCTAGGTTTGGGTAGAAATGACTGCTTGGGGCATGGATTTTCTACAAGTTAGCATGGATTTGATAGTTTTATGGCTTTGGATTTACTATGTTGTGGCAATTGACTATCTGAATTTCTAATTTCATGTGCACTCCTGGGAGTTGTTCGAGCACCTAAGTTTTAGACATGATTTTTCATGTTTTTTGGAGTTTTTGAGGGAATCTTGGCAGATAGATTTTACGAAAGTCCTGGCTCCTTAGACAGCTTTTCGAAGGCCTTGCGATTCTAAAGAAATGGGCACTAACTAATCCTGATTTGGAAGTCCAGAGAGTATTCTGGCTCCATAAGAGCAAAATGAAGAAAAATAGACTTTTGACCCTTTGGGGAAGATTTGAGATGCTTCAAAGGTTTGAGACTTCGAAATTCTCATCTCAGACCTGGATATTTGAAGCTAAGGCCAAGGTCAAGATATGGCGACTGACCTTTCTGGATTCAGAGATCGCATGAATCTCTTAGGGTTTTTGCAAGGGCCATTTCTTGGTCAGGGTTATCATAAATTGAGGAATTGGCTATTGCCGTTCTTAAGCAGTGTCTGACTTGTGAAGGGTCCTTTGAAGAAAAGAGACTCAGGGGGTGTATAGGTTCTGAAATTACACCACTTGGACCACAGGAGAGGCTCCAGGGGTCCTTTGAGGGTTCAGGGGTCATTTTCTAAGTAAAAAGGGTAAAATGGTAATTTTTTGCCTGCGGGTCGAAAAAGGTTAACATGTGAATTCTTTTCTGGTGATGCTTCATGACAAGAAGGCTTATGTAGGCAAAGAAATTCAGTGATCTGGACGACAAATAGTGAGTATTAGGCCTTTGAAGGTAGAAGGGTAAAATGATAATTTTTCTAATTGTGATGTTTTACTAGAAAAAGGCTTATAGGAGGTGCAAAACTTACTTGTGACTTGAATGGGGTTCTAAAATGTGGACCCTCAAAGTCCTAATGGTTCTTTTGAGTGAGTTTAGGGTTTGTCCTGAAATGGTGCTTTTTGAACTGTAATAAGGTACTTGGATTAATTCATTTGTGATTGGAACATCTGGAAAGACCACCTTGGGAATGCCTAACCTCCTATAGTTTAGTTTTGTTCTTCCTAAGCCATGGGTGCTTAGAGTCTTGATGTCTAAAAATTGTTATGCTATCCTTGTACTATCACATGACCCGAGTCAAAATTTGGGTGCTAACAGTATGAAAACCAAAAACTCAAAACTTGGAAGTGTGGCTTTGTGTTCATCAACGAATTGTCATCTTTATTTTATGGTTGTTTCATATAACATATAGACAATGTCATGGAAAAGCAAAAAGTAATCACGTAGCCAGTGACTAGGAGGAATACTTTAATCTAAAAAAGTCATTTGGCAGCAACACTACATACCTTTGATGATGATAGCAATCAGAAGGGATTGAAAATAGAAGGATATATCAATGCATGCAAAAACAATGTCTAACTCTGTATCATCGGTAAGGAATCCGTCACTGAATTAGACACAATCCCATATTGGGTTCCAATCACCGCATACACCAACTGTCAACTAATATACTTCACCTGTCATATAAAATAAATAATGTTTAATGAGTAGCTAAATCTCATCGTCTATGTATTTAATGCAAATGCAACTAATTTTTTGTGCTTCAACTGGGTATATAGCATATTTGTGTGCGAAAGAATAAACTTCCAAATTGCATTTTATGTTTTTCTTTTATCAGAGATATAAATAACTTAATGTGTTGTCAGTTGGTAACTTTACTTGTCCGAATTTAGTAATTTTTGTTCAACATGTTTGAAAACTTTCCAATCTCATCCCTATTTCTAACAATCTTATTGGTGAGTAGAATTACATATTCGCAAATATTTTGCACAAAAGTCACATCGATATCGTACACACATGCTATATATGTTCTGCACACACTTAGAATAATGAAAACGCACATGTTCTGATATGTAAATTGACACGACTTTAGAGACACTTCAACGAAAATATAGAAAGAATCTGTGAGCAAACTTTATTTCATTGGCAAGACACGAAAGTCTAAGAATCCAACAAAATAAACGGCAAGTGAAGTGGAGTCTGAACGAAAAATATCCAAGCGTTTTAGTGCGCAAAGGTTAGCAGAGGAAAAAAATTCAAAAATAGGGCTCTAGCCTGATCGATCGAGCATCCCCTTCCCCCCTGATAGATCGGTCTATTCCCGACCGAAACAGGAAAGTCGCAAAAGTGACTTCCTTTCTCCTTGTAGGTTTCTAAAACTTGTGGGACATCTTGGGGGGTCTATAAATTAGATGGTTTCGACCTAGTTTGTCTTAGAAACTCTAAAAAAAAGTTCAAAGAGTAAGAGAAAGAGAAAATTAAGAGAAAAACTAAGTTTTGCAAGAGATTTGAGATTTCTAAAGAACATAAAGCTTAGGAATGATTTCACATGTGAAGAGGTAAGAAGATATGTAAACTATGATTTGTTTTTGAATTCTTAGGTTCTTAAATCTCTGCTATTCTATTTATGAAAGGATTAAAATCGTTTTGCTCCGATTTTGATTTACCTAAAGCTTTTAAGACATGGTTTTGAAATGAGAAATTCAACCTGTAAGAAAATATGTAAACTATCTTCTGATTTTCATTCTATTAGATTTCTATGCCTACCTTTAGGGCTTCAAGTACCCAATCACCAAGTCACATCAATAGGTGAAGACCCTTACATATGGTTTGACTTTATCGGAGACCTTATGTGGCTTATATATTTTACTTTATTGAAAACCCTTACATGGGTTATATGATTTGTTTTGTTGGGGATTCTTTACATGGGTTATATGTTTTTATGTTTCCAGAGATCCCTATGTCGGTTAGACCTGATGGCATAATAATGATTAGACTGGGAAAGGTTATACCTTATAGATATGAGTCGAAATATGAGCCCTACTTGTAGGGTGATATGCGAGCACTTATGAGCCCTACTCGTAGGGCGATATGCAAATACTTATAGGCCCCACTCGTAGGGTGATATAAGAGCATTTATGAGCCCCACTCGTAGGAAAAATATGCAAGCATTTGTGAGCCCCACTCATAGGGCAATATGCTAGCACTTGTGAGCCCCACTCATAGGATGATATATGAACACTTATGAGCCCCACTCATAGGGAGGTATACGAGTATTCGAAGATGTGTATGCCCCACTCTTAGGGCTATATTCGAAAATTCAGAGGCTTATGGGTTCCACCCTTAGGGAGGGGGTTATTTGTAGGAGGGTTAACATTGGCCATTTTTCATTTGGATTTAGATTCAGTTTTATCAGGAACCTTCATAGGTTCGTTGGTATTTGGCGGAAGTTTGGTATTGAACCAGATAGCACATGGCATATAGCATACTTTCTTATTCTACATGTATTCATTTATCTATATAGTATATGGTAGTTGGTACGTAGCATATGGCACATAGTTTGTGTATATACATGTTTTGGGACTTCTATGTTTGGATTTTCACTTAGTCGTTTAAGAGTATGAACATACTTGATTCTAGTAGAAACACATGCATATTATTGTTGATGCATACACTTATGTTACTCTATTTTCTTTATCTAGTTGGATCACCATGTCTACTTTTATACATGCTTTGCTCCCCTTTTATGTTGTATGAATTTCATATCCTCCCATTAAGGTCGTCAAGTTTACCCTAATTAGCACCACCCACAGGTGATTACTTGTACAAGTTGGATCATGCTTTGGGGCGATGGTGAACCTTTGAAGTTAGGCAGTTGGCCTAGTTATACTATCTTTAATTTTACTTTTGGTTTCTAGTTTTCTTATTTTGGACGAGAAAAATATACTTTTGACGTTTTGGGATGGGTCCCTTTGTGGGAGAAATTTGTATATACTTTTATGGTGGACATGTTGAGGCCCCTACTTTGGTTATTAGGATATTTGGTATTGATGTCATATTTTTATTATTATTTTTTGGCTACACTTATTTTTGTTTATGATTGCTTTAAGTATTCCACTGCGATGTGTTTAATTTAAATGGATGTAAGAAGGAAAAGTTGATCAATTTTTATGGCAAGTGATGTGAATAGATAAGAGGGTTGATGACACACTCCAAGCTCATTGGTCTCTCTGTATCAGAAACGGGGGTGAGTGGGCTATTCCCATGTCATGGATCTAGATCCAGCCCACATGACAGCCATGGATTTAGGTTATGTCACTACGTTCTAAGGGTGGAGCAATGATTTTCCTTCTAAAGTTTCAAGGTGGTAAGTGCCCAGCCGGTTGATTATGACCACCCAGTAGGACCCCTCCCAATTTGGCATGAGCTTCCCATTGGTGGGATTCTACGTGGCATTGCTGATTTTTTTCAATGCCAAGTCCCCCACCTTGAATCTTCTTTGTCAGACTCATGCATTATAGTACTTTACCATCTTTTTCTGGTAGGATGCGGTCGTGAGAGCTGCTTTATGTCTTCTTTCCTCGACTAGTCTAAGTTCAATTGCAAACTCCAATGATTTTGTTCTGGGTCAAGCTGTCTTGTCCTGTAATTGGTCAATCTAATTTCCACTAGAATTACTACTTCTCTTCCAAAGGTGAGGAGAAACTTTCTCCTGTTGGAGTTCTGGTGGTTGTTTTGTAGGCCTAGAGAACGTTGGGGATCTCTTCGGGTCATAATCCTTTTGATGCCACTAACTTGGTTTTAATTATTTTGAGAAGAGTTCGGTTGGTGACCTTGACTTGCCCATTGGCTTATGGATGCGTTGGGGAAGAATAATGGTTGTGTATCCTGAGTTGTGAGTGAAACTCCTTGAATCGTCGATTGTTGAACTGTTTCCCATTATTAGTAATCAATACTTGGGGCATGCCAAATCTGAAAATGATTGACTTCTAAACAAAATCCTTAAATGTTCTTCTCTGTGATCGTGGGTAGGGGCTCGGCCTCCACCCATTTGGTAAAGTAGTCGATGACAACCGCAACAAACCTATATTTCTTCCTCCCGTGAGGCATTGGCCATATTATGTCAATTCCCCATTGTGCTAAGGGCCAAGGCCCTACTATTTGCATGAGCTCCTTTAGGAACAATCTAGCTATGTTGGCGAACCATTGACATTTGTCACACTTCTGAATGTAATCGCGGAAATCTTTTTGAATGGTTGGCCAATAATAACCAGCTCAGATGACCTTTTAAGCAAGCAATCTGCCACCCGAATGATTGTCACAATTTTTCCATGTATCTCCTTCATCACATATTTGGCATCTTTGACATATAAATAATGCAAATAAGAAAGGGTTAGGCTTCTCTTGTAGAGTACGCCATTTATCAAGCTATATCGACTCGCCTAGAGCTTGACTTTTATGGCTTTAGTTCGTTTCTTAGAGAGTGTTCCTTCTCTAAGAAACTTGATTATAGACATGGCCTAGTCGGGATCAGTCTCAGTTATAGTCGCATTTATTGACCTTATTTGATGGGTGTTGGATTCATTGAGGTATTCTACAAGGACCAAGCCAAGCAGACTATCCTCTAGTGTTGTTGTTAATCGGGCTAACCTGTTAGCTCCAGTATTTTGCTCGTTGGGGATGTGCTTAATTAAAAACACTTTAAAGTTGCTTGCTAACTCTGTGACCAACTTTAAGTATTCTTTCATCTTCCTTTCTTTGGCTTCATACTCGCCAAGTACCTGTTCCACCACGAGCTGGGAGTCACTATTGCCAACGACCTTCTCGGTGCCGTGGCTGTCAAGGCCTTCTACTGAGCTTAATTGTTGGCAGCTTTAAACCTGAAGTATACTGTGTACTCAAGTTCTACTCCTTCAGGTGTAACAAGGATTAAGCCTACCCCGTTGGCCTGGTTGGTAGATGATCCGTCCACCTTCAGGATCCAAGGATCATCATCTCCTGGTGGCTTAGAAAAGCTTGTCTCCTGAGAGTCTACCATTGAGGTAAATTTGGTGATAAAGTTGGCTCTATCTTTCCCGTTCATAGCACTCCTGGGTTGATAGTTTATATCAAAATCTCCTACTTTAATTGACCATTTAACAAGCCGACTTAATGTGTCTAGTTTATGTAGAGATTTTAGTAATAGTTGGTCAGTCAGGACCATGATTTTGTGAGCTTGAAAATATGGGCACAACCTTCTTGCCGTTGTTACCAAGGAGAAAGCTACCTTTCCTATCTTAGGGTAGTTCCCTTCGGCCCCTCTTAGTGCATAACTAGTGAAATATATTAGGTATTGGTGACCTCCTTGTTCCTTTACAAGGGTGGACCTCATGAAAATGGTCGATACAACTAGGTAGAGGTAGAGCTTTTTACCATGCTGAGTTTTGCTAAGTAAGGACAGTGTTGCCAGGTGTTCTTTCGTGTTCTGAAAGGCCTCCTTACAATCCTTAGTCCATTCAAAGGCTTTCTTGAGGAGTTGAAAGAAAGGTAGGCATTGGTCGGTCACTCTAAAGATTAATTGTTCAATGCAGCCACCCACCCAGTAAGTCGCTAGACTTCCTTTGTGGTCTTTGGAGATTACATCTCCCGGATGGCATAGACCTTTTAAGGTTAGCCTCGATGCCCCTCTAAGAGACCATAAAACCTAAGAATTTTCCAACTGCAACCCCAAAGGCACACTTGGTTGGATTCAGCTTCATCTGGTATTTCTTGAGGACCCGAAAGGTTTCTTCAAGGTCTGGTAAGTGTTGTTCGGATTTTAGGATTTTCACTAGCATGCCGTCCATATACACTTCCACGTTTTTACCAATGTCCTCTCTGAACATAGCATATACCAACCTTTGGTAAGTTGCTCCAGCATTTTTGAGTTCGAACGACATGACACAGTAGTAGTATAATCTTTGGTCGGTGACAAATGCAGTCTTCTCCTAGTCTGGTTCATACATACGAATTTGGTTGTAACCAGAAAAAAAATCCTTGAAGCTAAGTAGCTCATGCCCAATAGTGGAATCCACTAGAGCGTCAATTTAAGGTAGAGGAAAACTATCTTTGGGGTAGGCTTTGTTGAGGTCTGTGAAATCATTACACATCTACCATTTTCTGTTGGTTTTTTTAACCAACACAACATTGGCTAGCCATTCGGGGTAATAGAGCTCCCGGATGAACTAAACTTGTAAGCATTTGTCCACCTCTTCTACTAGGGCACTATTTTTTTTCCCAAGCAAAGCTCCTTTTTTTCTGCCTCATTAGTTAAATCGTTAGATCGACGTTCAACTTATGAGTCATGACTCTAGGGTTGAAACCTGGCATGTCCTCATGTGTCCAGGCAAAGATGTCTCATTTTTTGCCAAAGAAGACTCACACTATTCCTAGAGGTGGAGCTATAATGGACAACCTATCTACACTGTATACTCAGGGCAGCCCGTGTAATCCTTATTTTGATAAACTCTTCCCCTGACCCTATAGGGTTGTGTTCTAATTCCTCCCTAACCTCTAGTTCACACCGGACGGGGATTCCTTGGTGTTTCGACGGGCATCCTTGCATTGTTACTCCCTCCCTTCTACCCTATTGAGCGGAAATAACTTCTAACCAGCCAAGAGCAGGTTGGTCTAGGATAGGGTTGCAGTGTGAAGGGTCATTCGTGACTGAAAAGTTGATCATATGGGACTTTTTGTAATAAAGGTGCTAAGGGTTCTAGTGTGGGGTCTCTTAGCTAAGGGGGTCATTTCGGGAGAGGCTTCCTTGGCTTTTCTAGGCTTTCCCTTCTGGTATGGGACAACTCTAAGGCCAACAGTAGTCCTCTAACCCCAGTTTTGAACATCATCACCTCTGTGGTCAGCCCTTTAGGGGTTGGTTCCTGGAAAGCTTGTAGAGATGATTCCGACCATGCAACCTTAAGTCTAGGGAGGTATAATTCTTCCCATAGACGGTGCCAATTGATAAGGTACATAATATGCTCCTTAGATGATTGCATGACAAACAATACCTCTTGGCACCCCTACAACACAAACGAAGGAGAACACTTGAGAAAAGTCACCGATGTGGTCCTGGACTAAGTCACTCCGATGCTAAAGTTAGCTTTCTTAGAGAAATAGAAGGAAATGGCTGAGGTTTAGGTTTTTTTTTCTCATACCTCTACAGTCCATGCCTTCCTCCTTTTATAAAGGGAGGGGGTACATTTTCTTCGGGATTGCCTTGTGAATCCTTAGCTATTGTGAATATTGGGTTGCTTGATCATCTGGTGATTTCTTGGGATTTACTTTCTGTAGTCATTGAAGGCAAGTATCTCATAAGGGATCTTATGAGCTGGCTTAAATCCATATTTGCTTCATAGCACACTCATTTTGGTTGTTCACACCATTATTGGGCCTGTGATGCTGAGTAGGTCTAGTCTCCTCTACTGGCTAGTCCTATTGAAAGGTGTTAAGCTGTTTGCTAGGCTAGTCTTGTCATGGGAGCCATTTCCCTTTGAGTCAAGGAAGCTTTTCTGTAATGGTCAGTTCATTCTTGATGAGCTGGGCAGGTCTTGATCCGAATGCCTACTCTAGTCAGCCTAACTAGACTAGTTTCATTGGGTTGTGTTAGGACCCCTTTTGGTCAGAGTAATTTTGTAGAGATCAAATCATCTTGGTAAACCTTTATAAGTCATACTGGCACACAAGTGTGCTTGCAGTGGTCACCCTTGTTTGATTGGGTGGGACTTTTAGGCTTAGGCCAAATCAGCCGTTAGTGTTGATCTGCCTCATTAGGATGATTTGTCGTGTCATATCGAGCTGACTAGGGGATGTATCCATATCATGGTTTATTTCTAATGATCACTTGAAGCAAGGTGCTTTCTCTTAGATGTTATTGAAGAATGGAGTGAAATGTCATAGCTATGATGGATTAGATTTCTTATATCTTAATTGTGGGAATGGCTAAGAATGTATTATTTGAAGGTACCTGTTCAGCTGTGTAAGATTATGAGATTTTTAAAGTTATGGATATTTTATTTGAAAATTCCACTACAGGTTATTAAAACGGAGTAAATAAATATGGATGTGGTAAGTTTTCCACTGCAAAAGTGAAATTGCTAAGTGTATAATCCTAGAGGGGGGTGAATAGGATTTAATTAGATTTTTAATTCTTTTTAATTCCTTTTACCCCAATCTTAATTAGGTGAGTTAGTTAGTGATGTTCAAGTTTAATTTAACTCACTCAATGTGCTTCATTCTCAAATCCTAATGATTACAAGTATAAAAATGTAAAGAACAATCACATAAAGATCATACACCACAACACAAGAATATATAGTGGTTTGGTCACACTAAGGCCTACGTCCACTTTAACTGCTCAATTTTATTAATCAATCTTTTACAAAGATTACAAGGTATTAAGATAATCTTTCTAAGTCTTGTGCTTAGTGTCTCCGACAAGCACAACCTTGGTTGTCTCCGAGCCAAGGTCTTATAATTCGTCACACGGCATCTCCGACCTTTGACACAAGGGTAAGGCATATGTGTACACCTTAAACTATGTGCTTGGTGTCTCGGGTAAGCACCACCTTGGTTGTCTCCAAGCCAAGGGCTTACGATCCATCACACGGCATCTCTGACTGGTTACCTAATGGATCAGTGGTATAAATACCAATATGGTTCTCAATAACTAAATATGGTAAATATGGTCCGACTAAGGGAATAAGGTCCCAATAGAATATGGCTCTCAAACTAGCCAAATATATCAATTTGGTCAACCAAGGGAAACAAAATTCCATTGTAGAGAATGGCTCTCACTAACCGAATATACCAATAGAATAGTCTCTACCTCCGCACAAGGGGGTGTGTGTGAGTGTCTCTAGAGAAGGCAAGTAAATAAGTAGTCACACAACTGAGTAAGGCTCTATATAGGCAAATATAAGTAAAGCACAAGAAAAACAATATCTCAAGTAAGGGAACCAATGTCCCAATGTAGAGAATGACTCTCTACTAGCTAAATATACCAAGTGCATGATCTCTACTCAATACCAAGGGAATGTGTGAAGGCCTCTAATGATGAAAGTATGCAAGTAAATCACATAAGTAAGTATGGCCTCTAGAATAGGCAAATATAGGTGAGACTCATAGGGGTTTTATCTCTTGAAATGGTTTTCCAAGGATTCAAATGTAGAGTAGTGGTATAGATATACAATAAGAAAAAGCTAACCACAAACTACCTACAATGTAAACAAACTCCAAAATATAGGCAAAAGCTTTACTTCAACCTCTTAGGTTAGAAGTTTGTATTCTTGAAGATGTAGGAGCATCGTCCTTGATCTTCCTCATCTCTTCTATTGTAAAGGAACCCTCCTTTGTGGCCATAAGAGAGAGACAACACCTCTCTTATTCTCCTTTGGAAGCTTGCAAGCTTGAATGAAAGTATAGAGAGAGTGGAGCTTGTAGTGCTCTTCTTCTTTCCCAAAAACCATTTTCTTTTCCCTTTGCTAATCCCCTTGAAAACCCTTTTCTAAATCCCTTGAGTGCTCAGGTTTAGAAGGGAAAAGTGAGCTTTTATAGTTAGGAGGAGTATCCATGGCCTTAGGATAGGCATGTGGCAAATAAAGGAGCATTTTGGGTCTTTAGATGTTCCAAAATGAGGTCAAAAAAATCATCTTGAATTTCATGTCAAAAAAGTTACCAAAAATACCCTCCAAACCAATTTGAGGTTTAGAAACCAATTTGGGATCTCAAAACTCATATCGTAATCGGTTTGGGCTTATTGATTTGAGTTTTTTAACACTCGAAATCGATTGCGGGTTACGCAATCAATTTGGTCAAATTGATTGCAAAACTTGCAATTGATTTCAAAATTTTAAATTTTTTTTTTCTAGCCAATCATTTTGAGTACTCGTGGGTTCTGAACGGACATCGGAATCAAAAGTTATGGCTATTTTAAGTTGAGATGTCCATACTCACTTCTCAATTCCTTTTTCAAATGGGAGGCTTTTAAGCAATTTCACCTAGGGGCATACATTGGTCTTAAGGCCTTCCTAGGATCAAACTTTGGTCTTTGGGGGCCTCCTACAATAGTCACACAATACCCATTTGATTTTATACCTAATATACCTTTTGGGCTTGAAGATGGTGACTTAGCTCTTCCTTGGTACTTCTCATTGGCTCTTCTTAGGTTCTTTGCTTGATACGCCTTGGCTTGTAGTACTTGAACCTCTTCCTTGTCATGGTGATGGTCTCCACACTAGACACTCATAGGCTCACTCATTATACATAATACTCATAGTCTATCACCTAGAATTGGAATGAAATTGACAAATTACAAAATGACTTAACAAAAACAATGAGGTACTTAATCAAGTCAAAGAACTTGAAGAGCACAACAAGGAGTGTCTTAATTCTCTTACCCAAGGTAGTGAAAAATTAGAGGAATGCTGACAAAGGGCAAAGAAAGTTTTGATAGAAAAGGTTTGGGATCTAGCTCTAGAAATACCTAACCTTCTACCTTCAAAAAGGGAAGCAAAAATGTCTTTGCAAAAGGCAAAACTAAGACCATTGTCTTCCCACAAGCCATGATGTATGGTGGAAGACAACCTTCCTTTAAGAACAAAACTTTTACTCACCATGAAAGAAGGAAGGAAGTCCCTAGCCGATTAATAGGCTATGATTCAACCTCTAGAAGTAATGTCCTACCTTCTTGAAGTCCTCCAATCACATGCCATATTGTGGATTAGATGGCCATATAAGGTTTGGGTGCATCAAGAGACAAAAGGACTTGCATGCTCAAAGTCTCAAAGAGTCTAGAAAAATAAACCAACCCTTTTCCCATAAGACTTAAGATGTAAGAAATCTGAAAAGGAAAAATCAATTTTCAGAACCCAAACATCATTTTCAAAAGAAAAAGAAAATGCTCCATCCAATAAAGATCAAGATCCAAGAAAGATGTATCAAAAAGATTCGGGTGAAGAAATATGAACTCACATCCTATCTTAGAGTGAGATCATGTCAAGGTGATAACTTGATGATGGAGATGATCCAATAAGAGGTCATAGGAAAGAGGGCTTTAGATGATCCGGATTAGATCTAAGCCCTATAAGTAGATTAAAAGAATCCAAAATGAATGATCTTGAAAAGATCATAAATGGCTATTTAGATTATCTTGGCTTAAGGAACAAAACCAAATTAGCAATCAAGGACTATGTCTTAGTAGGTGGCATCAACCTCGATTGAACACCTTGCTTGGGAGGCATAAAAAGTGTTGATCATTTATCAAGATCAATTGGCTAAAGGAAAATGAAGGTATCAATTGTCTCAAGCATGTGTGAAGCCATACTAGGTAAACCTTAACTCACACTCTTGAATTCCATTACTTGAGCTAATGCAATCCAAAATCTTAAAAGTACATGGAAACATAGCCTAAGATAGGTGTCAGCACCTAAATTTTGACTCGGGTCATGTGATGGCAGGAGGACAGCATAATTGTTTTTAGACATCAAAACCTTAAGCACCCTTGGCTTAAGAAGAGCAAACTTGGACTCTAGGAGGTTAGGCATTCCCGAAGAAGTCTTTCCAGATGTTCTAATTGCAAATGAATCAGTCAAAGTACCTTTTTACAACCCAAAAAGCATCATTTCATGATAAACCCTAATCTCTCTCAAAATCATCAACAGGACTTTGAGGGTCCACATTTTAAAACTCCATTCATATCATCGGTAAGTTTTCCACCTCCTGTAAGCCTTTTTTCACTAAAGCATCACAGTTACAAAAATTACCATTTTGCCCTTCTACCTTCAAAGGCTCAATACTCACTATTTGTCATCCAGATCACTGAATCTCTCATCCTACATAAGCCTTCTTATCATGAAGCATTATAGGCAAAGAATTCATATTTTCACCTATTTTGACCCATGGGCAAAAAATTACCATTTTACCCTTTCTACTCAGAGAATGACCCCTAGACTCTCAAAAGACCCCTCGAGCCTCTCCTGTTGTCCAAATGATGTAATTTTAGATCCTATGCACCCCTGAGCCTCTCCTCTCCAAAGGATTCATCACAAGTTAGACACTACTCGAGAACGGCACCAGCCAATATCTTAATATATGATAAGCCTGACCAAGAAATGATTGTTGCAAAAATTCTCAGAGATTTATCTGATCTTTGAATCCAAAAAAGTCAGTGGCCATACCTCAGCCTTGGCCTTAGCTTCAAATCTCTAGGTCTGAGATGAAAAGTTTCGAAGTCTTGAACCTCTGTGAAATCTCAAATCTTCCTCAAAGGGTCAAAAAGCTATTTTTCCACTTTTTGCTCTTTTTGAGCCAGAATGCTCTCTAGACTTCCAAATCAAGATTAGTTGATGTCCATTTCTTTAGAATCATGAGGCCTTTGAAAAGCTGTCTAAGGATCCAGGGCTTTTGTAAAACTTATCTACCAAGATTCCTTCAAATACTCCAAAAAGCATGGAAAATGAGGTCTAAAAATCAGGTGCTCGAATGACTCCTTGGAGTGAACTTGAAATTAGAAATTCAAATAGTCAGTGGCCACACCACAGTAAATTCAAAGTCGTAAGACTATCAAATCCATGCTAATTTATAGAAAATCCATGGCCTAAGCAATCATTTCTACTCAAACCCTAAAAAAGTGCATCTCGTCAATATTTAGCACGTGAAATGCTCCTAAAAGTTATGTTGGACTCAGAATGCAACAAGGTTAGGGCCATTTTCTTAGGATCACTCTTATCCTCAATAAAGCATTTTACAAACCCCTAATTCAGGAAATGATAAGCCATTTAATTTCACCAAGCTCCAGACAGCTGTAGAAACTTGATTTGGTCAGGCGACTTTGCTTCGAAAAACTCTCAATAACTGCCCAGGAATCCAATAGCCAATTTGTTAGCTGTTGTGGATTCAAGACTCCTCTGACTTCTAATCCTCTAAATACAGTCCAAGGTGACATTTTACAAAAGAACCAGTAGAATTCCCTGTGTAATTTTGTCAAACCATTCAAAAAATGGTTTTTCTCCTAATTTCCTGCTCAGGTACCGTAATCTCACGTAGTTAGAAGCTGTGAATCACCTAAACCTAGAAACATCTATCCCTGGGCCAACCTTAGATCAATTTAACCATTTTCCCTTCTAATCTACATCTGAGATCTTTTTTAGCCAAAAAACTCTGATTTTACCCCCTTGTCCTTTTCATAATTTGGTTCCGACTAGACCAGTGTGACTAGAGCATCTGGGACATCTGAAATTGACACTAACTGAGCCAACTTCCTAGCTCGGGAGCCCGCATGGAGTGATAGTAGCGATAGGGTTCAAAAAAATCAGAAATCAAGATATTATTCAAAGATTAGCTAAAGTGAGATATTTTGCCTTTAATGCATTCTCATCTTTAACTAATCATTCACAACTCTTGGATTAGAATATTTGGATTCTCTCTCTCACCCTCCACCTTAGATCCCTTAGATAGATTTTAAATCCCTAGTGAACCCCTTAGAACCCCCCATCAAGCATCCTCAGATCCCTCCTTTAGGTTTGCAACCAATGTGGTGTTGCTGAATGGCATCCCTCATGGCACCTCCATGACTTCCCCTATCCAACCTCATTAGCACACCTCCCATCTCACCCTACATCTAGTTAGCCCTAGCCCCATCCAACCCTCCCCATGGCCATGTCACCCATCCATGTTTCTCCCTCCAAATCAATCTCAACCCCACATTGGGATTCAATCCTAGCCCTACACCCCATTTAGGATAGGGACAATCCTAGGCCTCTATCCTAGCATTCTTATCCCTCCATTCAACAATTGATTAAACTAATTTGGGGTTATAAATGGCCCCAAATTTGTGGTGAATAGGGTTGGCAACCGCAAACCCTAAATCTAAGGAGAAGAAGAGGAAGAAGAAGAGAAAAAGTGCAAATCACCCCTAACACTTGGCAAGGTAAGCCTAAACCCAACCCCTAGCCATGTTCTAGACTTCAATTTACATCATTTGATAACTATTAGGCTGCCCAATTTATGCTAGAGCACTGCTCTAAATCAGGTACAAGGTAGAGGCTTAACAGTTTTTATCTTGCTCTTATTTCTGACCTATTTTATTGCTTAATTTTGTTTAAATTTTTTATAGGGCCCCTTGAGCTAAATTTTTATTATGTTGTAATAGACATATGTAGAGTGTTCTGTATTTAATTTTGTAATTTTTAGAGCTGTTGAAGGCCTCGAAATGGCCCCCCAAATAGACCTTAAAAACTGGGTCCTTCGAGACCTAATTTGGAGAAATATTTATAGAATTTATTTTGAATTATCTATGTATGATCTTGAGCTTAATTTTTTATATGTTGTTTCTCTATATATCTGCCATAAGCATGCTTAATTTTAGAATATTTGTAAAAGCCTAAAGGCTCTAAAATCTAAAAATCCAGCTAGTAGATTTTCTCTTAGTAACTAACGCTTGTTTTTTTGGAATAAAAAATAGGTATTGAGAAAATAGGTGTTAGGGATTAAAACAGGCGTTGAGATCTGGGACCCACCTCAGGAAGCCCTGATTATCCCTAAACCCGTTCTAAATTGTTTTCTATCGTTCGAGAGTGATCCCTGTGCATTAGCACCTCTATGGGCCCTTATTTTGGCCAAACGCCTATTTTTTAATAAACAAGCATTGGACAAGAATTCAGGCATTGGGATGTTTTTTAGACGTTAGGCTTGGACCTTAAAAATCACTGGTTTCAAAAATTAGTTAAGTGTGAGTCTACCCTAGGGCTAGGCCTAAGACCCAGGAGAAACCCCCCACTTGGGTGGCCCCATGGTTCAAAATCTCATGCGATACGGGCCGTATCGTGTAAGATGTACCAGTATCGCATTGCCACAAGACGAAACTTCATCATATTATGAAATATTGCAGCCTGTGTAAGTTATTGTGAGACATATCGCGAGTATCACACGTGTCTCGCAATACGTATGCCTCTTTTCCTTATTTTTCCTTTAAAATCGAGGAGAGAGACGCGAGACACCCTGTCTCAAGTCTCACGTATCGCAATCGAAGGGTACCTGTATCGCAAGTGCTAAAAATCACACAAAAACTCAATTTTTTTACAATTTTTTGCTTCTTTTACTTTCCATTACCTAAATCTAGGACTCCACTTGAGTCCATTTGGTTTGAGAAGGGAGATTTAAGCCAGACCGAAGGATCGAACCTGAAACCCCAAATCTCAACAAAATTTTTGGTAATCTCTCTATTCTTCTTTAATCCTTGTAGATTTTTTATATGTTATACATTGTAATAGATCTACACATTCATGAAAAAAAAATTTGGAAAATATATATATATATATATATATAT